>QLTV01004097.1:1160947-1184438 GCA_003457575.1 Thermophis baileyi
GTTTTTGTCTCGTGCAGTATACACGTCCTTAATGGAAGGCAGGTTGGAAGTAATTGTTTTTTCTGAAGTTCTGATTATCCTCTATCTGTGCATTGTGAAGCAATGTCTGCTCACAATGTTCACAATGTCTGTGTTCACAATGTTCACAATGTTCACAATGTCTGTGCATTGTGAAGCAACATGTTTAAATGATTTGTACGCTGTTTTTTATATACCTACATTATACCACTTAGACTAGACTAGACTAGACTAGACTAGACTAGACTAGACTAGACTAGACTAGACTAGACTAGAATAGAATAGAATAGAATAGAATAGAATAGAATAGAATAGAATAGAATAGAATAGAATAGAATTCTTTATTGGCCAAGTATGATTGGACACACAATGAATTTGTCTTTGGTGTATATGCTCTCAGTGTACATAAGGAGAATAAAATACATTCATCAAGAATAAAAAGATACAACACTTAGTGATAGTCAAGGTTACTAATAAGCTATCAAATCGTACTAGGAAACAAGTAAAAACAATATAAATTGAAAGATACAAGCACATGGTTATAGTAATAAGTGGGAATTACAGCCCTTTCTCAGCGGTTTTCAGAGTCAGCATATTGCCCCCAACAATCTGGGTCCTCATTTTACCAACCTTTGGAAGGATGGAAGGCTGAGTCAAACTTGAGCCTGATGTGATTCGAACTGCCAAATTGCAGTCAGCTGGCAGTTAGCAGCATTCTAACCACTGCACCGCGGCTCACTATATCACTATATATGGCACAATGGTTAGAATGTAGGATTGCAGGCTAACTCTGCCCACTCCTAGGAGTTCAATCGTGACCGGCTCAAGGTTGACTCAGCTTACCATCCTTCCAAAGCACTGTGAAGTGGTATATAAGTCTAAGTGCTATTGCTATTGCTATTTTATGCACTATAAACATTTTTAAAATTGCACACACACACACACTGTGTACAATCCCAATTACCATCATTAAGCAAGGACTACCTCATTTTTGTTAATTGCAATAGAAATTTGGATAGCCTAAATTGTGAAATGGCAGTGTAATGTATTCAAATTTATCTTGATTTCACAATTTGGTCCAGATGCATTAGCAATATTCACAGTATATAGCATATTATTAGTATTAGTGTGTGTTTTGGATGAGTCTAATAATCAAAAATTATTACTAAACTAGATATTAGTTACTTACAAAACTTCTGAAGAAGGATTATCCTATATTGTTAAATCTATTTTACCTTAAAGATTATTAAAAACAATTATTTTAAGATGAGACTAATTCAACATTTGTTTTCATAGTTATTAGATAAATGTTTTAGAGTTGTCTAACAATTGATTTTGGGAAGGGTAAAATTGTTGAGGAGCCATCTACTGTTATAAAATTGGCTTGTCTCCCTATTGCTTCCTTTATTTTAAAATTCTTATATTTGTTAATATGAATTTTATAAATCAATATTTCAAATATTGTACTGTAAGGGCAACTGTACTTTTTGAGCATGGGGACAAATATGGAAATGACTGTGCAACTTTTCATTTATAATCCTGGGATCAGCCGTATGTGGCTTGGTATTTGTTTATGTTCTGGTTCTTTACTGACATAATGGAAGACTGATCCATATTATTTTGTGGCCCCAAAATTTAATTATGTGTTTAAATGTTAAGTTGGATGATTATCCATCTGGGATTTAAAAAAAAACATTGTTCCTCTTTTTTCTTTCTCTTGTGCTTCGCTTTTTCTTGCTACATTTTGTCTTGTTTTTCCTGTCCCTTTTTGTACAAAAGCAATAAATTAAAAAGAAAAAAATACCCTTTTGTGTTAACAGAATATTGAATGCACAAAATGCTACATATCATCCTTTGAGACAGCATGATCAACAAACAGGTACAGAAGGGAGTTCAGGAATGCTGTTTATTATTATAGGGTAGAATAACATTTGTCTGAAACATTGGCTGAATGTATCTATTCCATTAAGAGGAGGTAAGCATCCTATCTCTCCTGGAGGAAAAAAGATGGCAAGAACTCTGGAGGATAAGATGCAGGTGCATTAGCCATATACTAATTGAAAGGGAGATCTCCCAATAGAGGAATGTACCAACATGTTTTAGGCAAATTCTGCAGGAGGTAATAATTCAGTTTTCTTGGGAGTAAGAAACTTGGCAGTACAAATATTATTTGAGAAAGGCATTCATTTTCTCCAGTTATCCATTAGATTCCAGGTGATAAAGGATGACAAATGACACTGAATGACCAGTCAATGGAAAAAGTCTTTCAAAATTTGGATGTAAATTGAGAATTTTAATCTAAAATCACATGATTGATTAAGTACTTGGATCAAAAATGAAAGTCATATGCAGTCCCTTGAGCTGACAGTAGTTGCTTGCAAGGAACAAAATACACCATCTTGGTAAACCAATCTACTATGACTGAAATTGTTGTGAATGCTCCAACACTGGAAGTTTTTAAAAAGAGATTGGACAACCATTTGTCTGAAATGGTATAGGGTTTCCTGCCTGAGCAGGGGGTTGGACTAGAAGACCTCCAAGGTCCCTTCCAACTCTTATTCTATTCTATTCTATTCTATTCTATTCTATTCTATTCTATTCTATTCTATTCTATTCTATTCTATTCTATTCTATTCTATTCTATTCTATTCTATTCTATTCTTCTATTCTAATAATTGGGTGAACTTGTGCAGCTGCAAGATCAATAATAACATCTACAGGAATTCTGTCCTACATTCCAGGAGGGTAGGGGGATGGCTGGAGCAAACTGACTGAGCAACTCATAATAGTCTTAGTCTATCAAAAGACACAACAAAATGAAACATAGTATTTGATATTCATTCTTAGTCTGTAAGGCTACATGGAAATTATTCATCCATACCTTTACATATGGGTCTTGTTGTGGCAAGAAAATCCAACCAAACTGATCTACTGCTGGATTCCTTTCTCCCGGGTTCCCTAGAATTTCAAGGAAAGTGAGAAGTAGCAAGCTTGTTCTGTGAACTAGGAACATGGAATATACTGTATAAAGACTGAAATAAGAGAAAAGTTGGTGTCCATCTGATCTATTGTGGAAGGAAGGTTTATGTCTTCTGCAAGTGCTCCAAAATCTTGTGAACTCTGCAACCTGTGTGGGGTGGGTTGCTCCCTGCAAAAAAAATCTCTCCACTGCTACAATACTGCTTTTATGGCCAGCAACTTTTTTTGAAAATATCATAGTTTGTTTGAGCCAAGATAAAAAATCTGAAGCCTGCTGAAGCCTGCAGGAAAACACCTCCCAAAGTTGAGGCATGTTTTCAGACAAATTGTCTACAAAAATGTCAAAGCTCAGAAAATACTGGACATCTTTCACATTTCTAGGATCCTGCCATGTGAAAATTTATTGTACTTTTGCTGAATCTATTTATATTCCGTTTGTGGAGATTATACAACCAAGTAATCCAATTGGGGAAGATCAGATACAGATTTATACAGATTTATATTTATACAGATTTAGCAAACAGTTTGTAATTGAGAAATTGTTCGTTGCTGATGTAAGTCTCATATAAGGATGTGTCTTCTGGAAAAAAATCAGTATGACATTCAGGTACATTACTATATATTTGTCTAAAATATTTATGAATCTAAAGATGACCATGGACCAATTAGCCAAACCAAAGAGCCTTATTATATTCTCAGGCTTGCCATACTGGTTATCAAAGTTGCTAAATATTTATAGCCTCTTTTACTAAGGTCAGATTGCAACTGTCTTTCAAATCTAATTTAATGAAAACGTGCACCTTCTGATGGCAATCCACCAGATCTGAAATAAGGGGCAGTGGCAGGAGTGGGTTCTAACTTACCTTGCTGCCGGTTCACTTCCTCCCGCGCCACATGGCCACGCCTCATGGGCGTGCACGTTCTTCGCGCGCACATGTGCAGTACCAAAAAATCAGAAAAAAATTCCCCCCCAAAAAAGCCAAAAACAAGATGGTGACGCATGCACAGTGCCGGAAATTCGGCTTCTGCGCATGCACAGAAGAAAAAAACCCGGAAAAAAATTCCAAAAAAAAAAAATTAAAAAAAATAATCAAAAAAATTCAAAAAAAAAAAGATGGCACCGACCGAACCGGATCCGTGATGTCACTGTGAGGTCACCAGTGGGTCGCTACCAGTTCGGGCGATCCAGTCTGAACCGGGAGGAACCCACCTCTGGGCAGTGGGTAATGGTTCCAAATGATTGCTGTATTCAGAAGTCTATAATCATGCACAATTCTTAGAGAATCGTTATTTTTATTTCAAAATAAATAAATAAAAAAAAAAAAATAGACACAGAAACTATTTTTTATTTCAAAATAAATAAATAAATAAAAAAAAATAGACACAGACACTAGATTTATAGAAAGGTAAACAAATTCTTCAGATTGTGATCCAAAACTTATTTAAATCAGCTAAATTAGGAGTAGATGTAGGATATTACCTTTCATCTGGATTCCAGGTTTTAAGAAGCTGTTATGGTCACATGAGGCAAACTAGCTGCTTCATCCTCCTCCAAAGCATCTACAAAATCAGTTAACCTTTCTAGTAAAGAAGAGATCCCCATAGAAGGAGACACCTGAAGCTTTTGCTCACACCTTTGAAAGGAAAACAAATTATCTTTGGCTCCTGGTAGATATTCAGATTATGAGTTTGCATTCCATCTATGCTCAAAATTATGGGGACATATCAGGAAACTGTAATGCAAAATCCCAAAGATGCTTTTTCAAGAGGCAACTGGACTTTCTGTTTTTTTCTTTGCTTCTTATCCAAGAAGCTTCTTCAGCTCCGGCTGGATAGTGGAGAATGAAAAGATTTTACTCCTTGTAAACAGCTGGTAATTGCATTCTTTTAGCGAGTTGTTAAGGCCACCTGGAGGTTTATCTGTGTCAAAAGGGTCACCTGAGTGCTGCAAATGGGTGTGGAGCCTTCTTGGAACTGTTGAAAGGACTGGACATAGATGATGTTGTATCCCTCCCCCTCTGTTGAGAGAGGGCTGTTCAGTTTTGACATAGATGGCCTCTTTGTCCCCTCTTTCAAACCAGCAGTCCTCTGTCCAAAATGTGGACTTTGCTGTCTTCAAAAGAGTGGCCTTTGTTTTGTTTTTAAAATACAGATGGACTGCTGAATCTAGTCCTGATGGGTTTGTTCTCCTATGTTGTGCAATGCATTTATGAAATGGTTGTTTTGTTTCCCCAATGTACAGATTTGCACTGCATTGTATTGCATATACCATGTTGACTGATGACTGAGAATCTCCATAGACAGTTGTAATGCAGAACGATAATATACTGTATGGTCATTTATTTTAACTGCAGAGGCATTGTACATAGCAAAAGAGGACCAGCTTGAAGAGATTGCCTATCCATTTTCTCAACTAGCACTGAGTTCTCTAATAAATGTGTGGGCAACTGAAACTGATGCGCTGTAGTCTCATTTATGAAGTTAGCTGCTGTGCCAGATCCTTTAAAAAAGAGAGAAAAGAGTTGTATTTTTGCACCAGCAGGGGTGCAAAATGAGTAACAAGGATAATAAAATGCATTTGCCTGCCGACTGACATCTGAGCACTTCTTAATTGTCTGAGTGCCCCTCTGTAGAGCATTTTGGTGGGGTGCCTGCAAAGTTTCCCAAAGACAAGCCTCTGCAGCAATTGGGCATTTCCTGGAGAGATGACCTCTTCGTGGTTTCTTTCCAGAGGTCTCAGAAGAAGCAGTCCTAGAGCTCCACTCTAAAAGTATAAAAGGAAATAATCCTTTTTTGTACCATAGAGCCCCTATAAATAGGAACAGTGAAGAGATGCAGACTGCAGAGGAAAAACAAACAAGGAATATCTCCGTTTATATGTTTACAGCAGAGCTTTAGGGCTGATTCTTCTGAGATAGCTGGAAAATACCACATCAACCCTACATTTGGTGAGATTTACCAAATAGTTGGTAAATGGTAAATAGTAGCTAATTGTGCTGCCCCACCAACTCTCTCTCTCTCTCTCTCTCTCTCTCTCACACACACACACACACACACACACACACACACACACCAGTGCGACATATAGAGAGATTTAAGTTTTATTGGTGTTCCCCAACAATTCTCGTCACCCCAGCCCCAGAACTGTCCCAAATAAAGCCATCCACAAGCAAGCATAGATTACTCCACCAGGAAATGGCCAATAGTCCATAAAACAAATGCAAAGCTGCTCCAGCAAGTAAGTTCACTAAACCAACTTAAAGTCACCAGGCAAAACTGAAAGTGCTTCCATGAAAGCTCACTTGTCAGGAGCAGTTCAAAAGTCCAGCAGGAAGCACGAACAAACACACAGCCACGAATCACACATGTTCCCAGCAACATCTCCCTCTGCCTGCCATGCTAAATAGCTTCCCGGTGCAGCCCATCAAGAGGGGTGGGGTCTTCTCCCAAGTAATCTGCCAGACCTCCTTTTCTCTGCCCTGCTCTGAGATCCACCATAGAAGGCAGCTCCTCCCCCTCCTCTTCACTGACCTGCAAGCTGTGCCCAGCTGAAGCCTCTTTCTGCTGGCAGTTCAGGATCAGTAATTAACCCTGTTCCCTGACCTGTCTGACCTGTCATCTATTGAGCCTTAACCTTTCTTGCCTCAGATTATATTGCCAGGAATGAGCTCTTGAGCAGGCCTCCGAGGAAGAGTCAGAGGAGTCATCCAAGGGAGACATCACATTATATGATTGGGCCATGAAGTAGTTTAAATGACTGCCCATTCACATACTGCAGAGGAGAATAATGAGATTTACTTCTGAGAAAAGGTGTATAGGGTAAAGTCTCTATTTAAAATGTGCATTGTTTGTACACGGCAATTGCCTCTGCTTACTTAACAAAATAACTGAAGATGTTGTTGGCAAAATATGCAAAAGCAATCAAATTTGTGCACCTAGCATGTGCAATGTCTAATCACCAATGAATAATTTGAGCTCAAAGATTGCTATGGGATCACAAGTGGGGGGAAAATTGTGGGCTACGCAAATGAAGCCAGGATTTAACCTATAAAGATTCCAAGCACTAATGACTGTAATGTCAGTCATTCAGGTTTACTCACCACAGGGAACTGTTCATTTAAAATTTATGTCAAAAAATTATGTAGCAAATGCAATATTTAAAGGAAGAGTTAAAAAATAATGTATACACTTCTTGGGTATACCGTCCTTGAGACAAATTTATATCCAACACATTTCTCCTGGTCTGTTTGTTATTTATGTAACAAGCAGACACTCATATTTCATTAACTTAACAGTAGATGCAGAAAGATGGAAAAATTATCATATTAAACTTCATGGGACTTAGGATGTCAATTTGAATGGATAATACCAGAGTTAGACAGAGATGGGTGCTGCTGAAATGAAATGAAATAAAATGAATTAATAATAAGATAAATAAAATAAAATAAAATAAAATAAAATAAAAATCATCACTAGAGGGAAGCTAAGAGCTTGTCAGGGGTCTTTGCTGCCCCTAGTGGAGATGAGAGGCATTTGTGGGAGGGAGTCAAAAAAAAGTTAACATGGCAATTATGATCATGGCTGCCATCTTGACTTTTTTGGCCTCATGGACGTTCCTAGATAGAAGGGAATTTTATTATATTATACTATATTAATTTATTTGATTCTTTTTATTAGTTTTATTGTTTTAAATGTGGTTTTATACTCTGTAAGCTGCCTTGAGTCCACATGGGCGAACAGGTGGCAAAATAAAATAAAATAAAATTAAAATTAAAATAAAATAAAATAAAATAAAATAAAATAAAAAATAAATGGTGCACTTTTCCAGGGACATGCATAATATATGTAATTTAATCTTGATTTTTTGTGTGTGTTAGCTTCTTGATTTGCTGTGGTGCACTACATTTGCTGTAGTGTGCTTAATTGTGCACTGCTACGAGTCCTCGGGGCGTATGATACTATATAAATATAGAAATGAAAAATAAATAAAATCTGGAAGGTTGAGTAGCTGCTTTTTAATTAATAAAATTATCATTTTAAAATATTTTATTTTTATGTAGATCGGTAAAATCTCAGGTAAGGTTTGGTCTTATTTTTGTTTTACTTTCTCCCCAGAACTACTTTTCTATCTTAATTTATTTGGGTAATAGCATAAATTTTGAAATATCACACCTCATATGGTATTTAAGTTATAGAATAAGCAATATTATTTGAGAGCTTCAAATATGATAGTGGTGTTGCTGTTGCCAATGATGATGCACAGAAGACCTCAATTTGCCATTGATTTCAAGGAGACAGTACTGTTGTCTAAATTACTGGAAAATTATAGCCTAAGTGAGCATGAAGAAGCAAATCCTGGCCATCTATTTCTGATGAAAATTTCATGGCAGGCTAACAAGGTGAATTAAGTAACAAAATCCATTAATGTGCAGATGAATCACAACACCCACATGAGAATGAGATACTCTTTTTTTTTAAAAAAAAGGTTTAGTAGACGGATAGCTGTTAAGAACTTTATGGGTACTGAACAAAAGGAACCACATTAATGTGTGTTAGTAAAAAGAAAATTGTTCTCTTCCGCATCTGTGAAATCCAATTCATGGCTGCTTTAAAAACCAAATAGGGGCATATGATTTTATCATAAGGTTTCCAGTTTAGTCATCTAATCAGAAAAATAAAGGAAAATATAATGGCAAAAAGTAGATTTTAACTGGGCTTGATAATAGGGTCCCCAATTTGGAATCAATATGAAAGAACTATTACCCAACACATCCTATTACCGAAGATGCTTTCTGTAGATTGACAAACAAGTTTCCTTCTCAGTCCAAATCTGATTGGAGCAAATGGTGCAGCTAGGAGAGGAAAGGTCTAGAAAAGGGAGTAAGATGAGAGAGGACTGGGCAATTTTGCAAATCATGACCTTTGTTTTTACTCGTCGTCCGGTGGTCCACTTTTCTTCTTGTTCCCACCTTTTATACCAGTATTATTCTTTCTGATTTCAGAGCTTTTTAATTTAGCTGAACAGTTTTGCCTATATTATTGTTATTTATTTACTTAATAATACTTGAATTTTATTTCAAAGGGAAATTATAAAATAGTACTGTCTTTATCCCTGCTGAAGTTTTCAGGGTCAGGAGGATGAACTCACATTTGGAAAGCTGTGGTGGCACAATGGTTAGAATGCAGGCTGACTCTGCTCACTGCCAGGAGTTCGATCCTGACCAGCTCAAAGTTGACTCAGCCTTCCATCCTTCCGAGGTTGGTAAAATGAGGACCCAGATTGTTGTGGGCAATATGCTGACTCTGCAAACCGCTTAGAGAGGGCTGTAAAGCCCTATGAAGAGGTATATAAGTCTAAGTGCTATTGTTATTGTTATTTGATAAGTTCTGATTGGTCCAGAATTAAAGTTGGGTTTCATGAAGAAAACAGGTAAAATCAGGAAGATGTAAGTCTAATGGAGATCAAAGGAAGAGCAGCATAGACAGCAAGGCAAACAGGTGTGATCAAAAAAAAAAGTCCTTAATTTACATACTATATCAGCAGCTACAAGAACATCCTTATATATTCAGGTTTGTGTTATTCAAAGAAGGAAACAGATCTGGGCCATTAGAAGTGCACTCTCTCTTTCTCTCTTCTTCTTCTTTATAGTTAAGAGGATCTGTAAAGTCTCAATGCAAATGGTTAGCTAATTTTCTCTGTGGTGTTTGTTTATATTCTTGCTTTGTATCTATAGGACTACATAACAATGTTGGTTTATTTTTATTTGATGTGTCTTAGCCTTCTAGATAGAATTCCCTCTGATCTTTTAGGAGATTGCACTAAAGTGCTTATCCCCATGTTTGTAGAGTATTTTAAGGCTCCAGGAGAACTTCAGTTTGAATGCAAACAAAGTCTGACTTTACAGGAATTCAAGGTGGAAACGAATTGCTTATCCTTTGCAAATTTCATAAAATTGCAAATCTCTTTTTGGAAAGATGGTAATACTTCCTCTCAAATATGAACCTGCTAAATACTTCTAAATCCCTCTGATTACAGCAGGAGACTAAGTCTCCTGCTGTAAATATATCCAACCTAACTTGGGATATAAAAATAATTAACTTTTCTTGATGATATTACCCATAAGAATAATTTATAAAAATCTGCATTGCGCAAGTCATGATACAAAACTTCCCATTCTCATCTTCTGGTTTAAAGAAGCGCTTCAGAACAGCAATGTAATATTGTGGAACTAAAAACAAGAATCCAAGGATAACAAAAACAATTGTTTGTGTAGCTGTTTGTGGAGAGAGAGGCCAACACTTGTCTGCTCCACTAGTTCTCCAGTTGTAAGAAGAAAAAGAAAAATGAGAAGGGGAAAATGTGTTGCTCCATTTACTTGCTCTTGCTTCAAGAAATTCAGATTGATGTCTTCTCGGGGGAGAGATTATATGGCATTATTTGATCAAAGCATGATGGCAATGCTTTTTCAGATGAAAATTCTGGAAAAATATTTTCAAGATTTGCACTTTTTGTTATGGAAATTTATGCTGACAACATGGGCATCAAGCACGTAAACTGAGATTTTTTTAAAAAATCAGACTGTAAATAGAATTCATATTAGCCATGTACCCTTTCTTAAAAGGGTCCAATATAGAATAATAGCATGGAAATTCCTTGCTAAAATGAACTAAAGGGGAAAAACAAACAAATAAATAAACATCACTATATGCTTAGCATCTCTGTTTATTACATTTTTTATTTTATTTTTAATAACACATTCAGATTCTGAGATGCAGCCAGGATCTAATTGGGGAAAATCTCAGAGTAGAAGAACAGCTACTGTGGTGCTTTCTATTGATAACCTACTTTTAAAACTATATTTGGACTCATGACACAACACCTTTGAGGTTTCTTGTTTGGACAGAAAGAGCCAATTACCTGCTCCGTATCCCCTGGCACATACTCGTCATTTCGCGCTTCTACTGTTATTTTCTTGTCAGGCTAATTTAAAATTTTGCCTCTGTGTGTATGTGTGTACACATGTGTGTATGTGTGTCTGTGTGTGTATTTGTATGTGTCTGTGTAGAAATCTGACCTGTCATCCATTGAGCCTTAACCTTTCTTGCCTCAGATTATATTGTCATGTTTTCTGAAAAAGACAAAAAAAAAAAATCCTTGAATGAATATGTGATACCAATTTTTGAATTTTTTTTTGAAAGACACAGTTTGGCTTGTCTTCCAAGTATATAGGCTGAATTTCATAAGCTTCTTGCCTTATGTTCACCTTCTAATCTCTTACATTATACATAGTTTTGGTTCCTTTCCATGAAAGCTTTTCAACTGAGTTCTTTTGCTAAAGGCAATTATGGCCGTTATATTCATTGGGAGCTAAATAGCCAGTTCCTATATATCTTTGCATTTCCCTTGAACAAAGTATGGTTCTTGAAGACTTTACGATGATTTTGAGTGAAAAGAACATCCAGAACCTATAATAGATTTTACTTTACTCTTTCTGTTATTTACAAAATAAAAAAAAATGAGGTCTAAGTTTACCAGCAGCTCTTTCTTAGGCCACCTACCTCAAGAGAACAATCTCCCCAACTGCTGGATACTGACAACTGAGATTTGTCCTTTGGAGGCACTTGATCACCCTGTGAGAGAAAATGTGGTGGATCGATTACTCTTTGTACTCTTTGTATTAAGATCCATTTATATCCTGCTTTCAGCTCCCAGAGAAGATCAGCTAGAAATGTATTATATACACATATACTGTAGGGAGAATTTATGCCATGGGGTTTGTTCCCTGTTCAGGTCAAACACCAGTGCCATAATTCAGACACACAAGGCAAAAGCCAAGGATGTGACACCCCTTTATAGTCAGGTATAAACAACTATTTTCTGCATGCCCAGTTCTAAAATTCTCCAGCTTAATTTTCCTAATAAAGAATAGTCCAATTTCTTATTTGCTAATTATACATTTTGTATCCGTTTCTCCTCATTCTTTTATCTGTCTTTGTGGCTCTTGTTTCTTTGTAATGGCAAACCATTAACTTTCCTTCTACAATGGCCTTAGTTTATCTTTTTGGTTATTATTTTCCAACAGTAACTTTAGAATGGCCAAGGGTTAGAATCAGTGTCATTAAAGCTGAATGATTAGTTATAAAGTGACATTCTAGTAAATGAAGGTAAATACTTGTGTCCCAGGATAATGTTGCAAGATCCTTTGGTCACTCATCAGTACCAAAGGTTTACTCTTCCCTGCTTTTTGGGGTTTGTGCTGGAACCCATCATCAGGGAACTTTCTCTCTCTCTCTCTCTCTCTCTCTCTCTCTCTCTCTCTCTCTCTCTCTCTTATGTAGAACAGCGAGCGAGCAAGTGAGCAAGCGAGAGAGAGGGGGGTTCCCCGATTATGGGCTCCAGCACAAGCCCGAAAGCATGGAAGAATAAACCTTTGGTCCCAGTGACCAACCCAGACTGGATCTTGACATTCTAGTGTTGCCTCCAAACTCAGGCACCCTTGATGGATAAGATCTCTGAACTTGAGAGAGAGACATTTTTATTTTTACAAAGGAGCTCCTTTGCCCACCGAAAAATAAGAATCGCCAAGTAATTCAGGCAAAGCAAAAGCATTTATTAATGGGGTGTGTGTGTGGAAACAAATTACATACATTTGGAATATGTGATACATCAGAAAGTGATCAAACAATAAAAGACATTGATTACACGTGAGTCATGAACAATAGAAAACATTGTCTCCAGATAATATTCCACAAGTGACAAATTTACAAGTTATATTGCTCCTTCCCAGCTGGGTTTCTATCTTTCTCAAAACTTGGCAGTGTATTCAAGGATTTTCACAATACCCACTTTATTGTTTAGTGCTGAAAAGACAAGTTCTCGCATATCAAAAGAAAATGGCCTTGGCTAAGAAGAAAACAAAAATGTTTTCCTGAAATTGAAAAAAAAGACCTAAACTGCCATTTTAAAAGCGCTAATATCATGTTTTGAAATGCTAATGATGAAACCTAAAATTCCAGGCAACACCATAACGTTTAAAAATATCTTCATTGTATGAATGAAGATGAACGAATGAACATTCCCACTATCCCTTAATCCTATTTGTTATATCTGTGTTTATACCGGTATTAATTTGTTTTTCAATTAGGTATCAAGGGTGATGTTACTTTCTGCATGCGAACAAGTTTTGAATTTTACTGATATTGGAATCCTTATAAGAGAATGTATAATTTAATATAAAAATCTAATTCTTAATTTGTAACTAATGATTTCTATTGAATGGTTATTCATTCCTAGGATTCTATTATGCCTCAGGAAACCTGAAAAGCAAATTTATTATGTTTACTGGTTTGTGTTATTAAAAGCAGAAAATAGTGAATTATTGCTTCTGAAGTATTTACTGTATATCACAGGTATTCTCTGAGAAGCCATCATGACAGTTTTCTTTTTAATAAAATTTGATAGAAGACCACCTTAAACATTTAAAATAAATAAATAAATAAGTTAAGGAAAGCAGGTACCTTTCAATCCATCTTCTCCTTATATGAAGAAATACTTAAAAATATTCATTTTGAGGTGTCCTTGTTTGATTATTTTCTTGCAGATGTTTCTTTACCCAAACTAGGTAACATGATGTTACCTAGTTTGGTTAATGAAATGTCTGATGTTACCTTATTTGAGTAATGAAACGTCTGCAAGAAAACAACCAAGCTCTGAAAGCACCAAGGATTCCTCGTTTCAACCCTGAGCTACAATTTTTTTCTTCTATCAATAATATTCATTTTGTTGGCAGAGTTAAGCTCTACTTAGCATAAGACATTGTTAACAAAACTGATACAAAATGCTGGCAAAGTGGGAGCCTCTCACTTTATCATGGCAAACAGTTTTTTTTCCATTAAAGGTATATTATTTTTATTACACTTACATCTTGTTTCAACTTGTGAAATAAAAGTAACTCAGTTCATATGGAAATGGATTTGCCAGGAAGGGGGAAGAGAAAGTTGAAATATCCTCAGTCTCTGAAGTTAGTCTTCCAAAGCACATGATGTTTTGAGAGACATGCTAGCTTTCAGATGCTTAGCCAAGCGTGACCTTTAATAGTTGTAGTTGCTCTACTGAATGTGGAAGATATTATTCCAATCTTTTCCTCTGCCAAATATGCTTACAGCTTTCCTCTGATAGAAAAACATCTAGAGATGGAAAGAGACAGGTGCAGTGACAGCAGGACCTCCTTTTTTTGACATTATGTAGGTGGAATGGGAGCTGTTTGCAACAGCTTGCAGGGTGAGGAAGAAGTCACATGAACATCCTGTTCTCAATTCTACAAAAAAAAAAAGGGGGGGGGAGACTAAGTGAATTGTTCAATCAATGAGTGATCTGGACTGATAATAGATGATAGATAGATAGATAGATAGATAGATAGATAGATAGATAGATAGATAGATAGATAGATAGATAGATAGATAGATAGATAGATAGAATATTCTACTACACACAGAGACAGAAAGGGGGTATGTACATACATATTTGATAGTCTATTTCTTTTTTCTATGTACCTGTTTTATAATGAAGCTATAATTCATTATTATTCCCATTTTAAAAAGAAAGAATTTAATGTGGGGAAAATGATGGTTGCCTTTGCTTTGTAGAAATGTGAGGTCTAGGGCAATAATGGCGAACCTTTTTCTTCTTGCGTGGCAAAAATGGGAGCATGTGTGTGCGCTAGCGTGCATGCATGCTGGCACACAACCCCACCATGCGCACCACACTGAGCATGCGCGCATCCCCGTGCATGCGCCCCCCCCGTTGGGCCATTTTTCACCCTCAGGCTTCCCTGAAGCCTCCAGAGTCTGAAAAACAGCCCAACGGGCAAGCTGGAAGTCCATTTTTCCAAATTTCCAGTTTGCCCGTTGGGCCATTTTTCGCACTCCGGAGGCTTCAGGGAAGCCTCCTGAAGCCTCCAGAGGGCGAAAATGACCATCCCCAAGGCCGAAAATCAGCTGGCCAGCGCGCACATGCACACTGGAGCTGACATGGGGCAATGCCTCACGTGCCCTCAGATATGGCTTCGGGTGCCAGCTGTGGCACGCGTGCCATAGGTTCGCCATCACGGGTCTAGGGGAACTCTTTTAGGATGGTTAAAGTTTTTGAAGCCTGCTACATTACAGGGAGTGGCAGCACTCTACAAAGAGCAACTTCCCATTCCCCAGTGCTTTCTAAAATTCCAGTCTGATTGCTATGCAGATTCTCCATCTCTCCTATAATATTTATCTTATTGTGTATATCTGCATGTACACATGCATTTAGGCCTTGTAATGTGAATTAAGCAACATTGTTGATTTCAGTGGAAGAACTACATTCATGCTCAAGATTAAAACCCAACCAAATCCAACTCTTTTAATCAAGAGTAAGCTCCATTGAAGAGAGTGGAGACCTCACATAGAGATCCAATGTTAGGTAAATCTCTGTCCTTGATTAAGGAGCAGGGGGTAAAAAAACAAGTAAAGGAACCATACTGGTAGGAAAAAATGGGAGGGGGAATATGTTGGGAAGAATATTTCAAACTATGGCATGTTAATACACTTCCATTTTCCCCCCTGCCTTTTCCACTCTCAAGGGACCAGTTGTTGATTGTCTTTGCACAGCTTTTCCTAAGAAGAATGGGTTCTATTGGTTAATCTTCTCATAATAGAAGTACAAAGAACTAGATCCACAAACTCCTCTACCCCCCCACTATCTAATTGCACCTTAAAAGACAAACATTAAAAGCATTTATCTCTGGCTTACTTAAACTTGTTGTTTTAATATTATTTTAATGTTTTAATATGGGGACTGATACAGAGTTCTGTATATTTTAATCCTAATAGCATTCCACACCATCCTGTTGTTATATACATGGAATAAGCTGCTGTACATTGACTTCCATGAATCGACTTGCTCATAGGAGAGGAGAAAATTCCTGAAAGTGAATGGTTGCCAAGTCTCTTACCTTACAAGGAAGGTGTTAATTGACTGGCATGGTTTGATTACTCTAGATCAGGGGTGTCAAACTCAAGGCTCGAGGGCCGTATCTGGCCTGCGGGGTACTTAAATCTGGCCCGCAGGACCGCCCTGGAAACTGCAAAGGATCGGCCCACGGTGCTTCTGCCAGCAAAAACAGAGCTCGGGAGGGCCACACACGGCTCTCTCGAGCTCCGTTTTCGCTGGCAGAGGGTTGCAGGAGGCCATCAATATGATGGCAAAGAGAAACTGCATTCATACATGGAAGCACACGTATTTGGTATTTATGTATGAAAGCAAAGATTTGGATCACGTATAGATGCTTATTTCATTAAGGCCTGCAGTAATCTTGGGAAGTACGATAAACAATACTATTACAGTCTTTTGAGAAAAAAAATATGTTGCAGTGTTTTAAAGTTCACATAAGGAATTGATAAACTGAGGTGAGAGTTTTCACAGAATTTTCAATTCATGGTCTTAAGCCCTATGTTAAAATTGCTTTTAAGAAAGGTCAGATGATCTATTTTTACAAAGCATAAGACATGAAATACCTTGTACTTTAGGTTCATGATTAATGAAAATGTTTGAAGGTCTGTTATTATGTAGACAGGCATCCAGTAGATTAGCCTTCTTAAACTGTTTTTCTGATACATTGGGACAGAATAGAGGAGGTGGTGATGGAGAAGGGAGCTCCAGATCAAAATAATATATACTAAAAGTTACGTATTAACAATATATAAAAGAAATATATAGCAAAGTTTCAGGGTTATGCACAGAGATAATTACTTTATTTGCTGTTTGTATAATAATAGCTTGGCCAGTTTATTTCCGTAGCTTTTATGGGGAAAGGTAATATATATAATAATAAAAAGCAATCTGTATTAACGTTGGAAGCATAAAAAGAGTTATATTTTTTCTGTAATATAGAATGCTTTGCAATATGGTTTTTGAACTTTTTCTATAACGCTTTAAGAATTTTACTCCTACTTTAATTCAAACTGTAGACAATGTGATGATTTCAACTTTCATCTTCATCATATATGAATTTCCCCTTGAAATCTCTAGCAGATCAAAAAGCAAAATTATACTTAATTACTTTCTTCCCAGAAACTTGTCAGGGTTTGCTAGAACATGTCAAGTGTTTTGAAAAGTCTCATTAGTGTCATTTCTAAAGAAGCTACGAAGGATGTAGCATCGTAAAATGTTGAGAGACTTTTATTCAACAGCTGTTTACTCAAGTGCTATGAGCTGTAGATTTAAAATAAGTATTTACTCCTTAGAAGAAATTAGCTATGTTGCATTATGTCGGGATTAGTATGAGCTGGTTTATGTGTACATAAACATCACCAATTCCACACATTCACTTGAAGGCATAGAAAATAAATGTGTCAGTAGCTGATTTTAGACTGCCTGATATACATATATAATCGACATAAAAATATGTCAGTGAATTTGAAGATTGTGAATTAATCAAATACTTTGCTTCCTACTCTCTCTTACATATTTAGTCCCTAGGAATTAAAGTATATGTATGAACTGACAAATGTATATAATCTACCATTGAGATTTCCACCATGGGTTATTTTGTGTTTGTGTGTGTGCATGTGTGTTCAACTAATTAGATAGAATAGAATAGAATTCTTTATTGGCCAAGTGTGATTGGACACACAAGGAATTTGTCTTTGGTGCATATGCTCTCAGTGTACATAAAAAGACAAGATACATTCGTCAAGAATCATGAGGTACAACACTTAATGATTGTCATAGGGTACAAATAAGCAATCAGGAAACAATCAATATTAATATAAATCGTAAAGATACAAACAACAAGTTACAGTCATACAGTCATAAGTGGGAGGAGATGGGTGTTAGAAACGATGAGAAGACTAATAGTAATAGTAATGCAGCCTTAGTGAATAGTTTGACAGTGGTGAGGGAATTATTTGTTTAGCAGAGTGATGGCGTTTGGGAAAAAACTGTTCTTGTGTCTAGTTGTCTTGGTGTGCAGTGCTCTATAGCATCATTTTGAGGGTAGGAGTTGAAACAATTTATGTCCAGGATGCGAGGGGTCAGTGAATATTTTCATGTATATTTTCACATATATTCAATATTAACAAAAGAAAAGTGTGTGTGTGTATACACACACACATTTATATATACTTATATACTTATATATATTATAAGTGTATACACTATATTAAAGAAACAATATTAATACATAATAACAGGTGCATACAAATTCAGAATTGAGAAAACAGCTCTGCAAAGAAGCTGAAGAAACAGTGAACCAGCTGGTTAAATGCTGCAAAAAGATGCTACAAATAACAGCATGACAAAATAGCAACAGTGGTGCATTAGAATATCTGCCAGAAATACCATTTGTCCACAAACAAGAACTGGTGGGACTACAAAATATAGATTGTAATATAAAAAGAAAAAGCTAAAGTGCTTGGGATTTTAGAATTCAAATAGACAAGCACCTGCCGCATAACACCCTAGACTTAACAATTATTGATAAGAACAATAAAAATGTCTAAAAATGTCTAATATCTAACTTCCAATTTGAGGAAGATAGTTGAGAAAGTAGTTGTGCAGCAGCTTCAGAGGATCTTGGATGAAGTGGATTATCTGGATCCTTTACAGTCAGAATTCAAATCTTAGTATAAGATGGAAACAGCATTGGTTACTGTTTTGGATGATTTCTGACAAGCGTAGGATGGAATTATGTATTCATCCTTGCCCCACGTGACCTCTCTGCAGCTTTCTATACCATCAGCCATGGTATCCTTATGGACTGACTCAGAGACTTGGAGGTGGATGGCAAATATGGGTGAATTCTAGTCAATGATGATTAGGAGGAAGAGATCCTGCCCTTGGCCTCCTACTGTGAGGCTCATCCATCACCATGTGATGAGGTATCAGTAGACTGATGATAGGCCATTATATATCTTTACCCCTGATTAATTAAGAGATACTGTGGTTGTATTAGCCCACTGCCTGGGGCCCGTGACGCTTTGGATGGAAAACAAGGTTTGAATGGAAAAGAACAGACTTCAACTGAATCTTCAACTGAAGACTGAATGGTTTGGGTTTTAGACTCTGTCAGTTCTAGGATAATAACATCTTTGGTGCTGGATGGGTTGCATTGCCCCAAAGAGATCCTGCACACAGTCTGGGGGGGCCTCCTGGACTGGTGAATCCTGCTCAAAAAGGAGGTGACAGTCACGATTAAGAGGTTTTTTGCACAACTTCCTGCTGTGTGCCAGCTGCATTCATTCCTAGATAGGGGTTCTGCTCATGGTCACTCATGCCCTAGTCATCTCCTGATACACTACTGTAATGTTTTCTATGTGGGGCTGCCCTTGAAAAGTATCTGGAAAATTCACCTGATGCAACACGCAGTGGTATCGGCAGCTAGGTCTGTCTCTAGAACAAGACAGGTTACGCCTCTGCTCTGCAGCTTTTTTTTGGATGCATTCAGAGGTGCTGGTTTTAACTTTTAAAGCCATATGTGGCATAGAGCCAGGTTATTTGAGGGGATGCCTCTCCACAACTGTAGTCCTAGGAAATCAATCTTTTTTTGCTTTGGCACCCAATTTATGGAATATTTCCCCCTTCCCTAACTCTAATCTCACTGTTAATTTTCAGAAGACCCTCAAAACTGGGTTATTACATTAAGTCTGGGTATCTCAGGGGCTAGTGAGACATTATCGGACTCCAATGTTATTAACACCTGCTGTTCTGTCTTAAACCTGCGCTTCTTAAAATATTTAGTAATTGTTTTTATATATTGTTTTTAATCCTATTGTACCACCCTCAGAGTCAGTTTCTTGTGAGATAGGTAGCCATATATATTTGATGAATGAATGAATGAATGAATGAATGAATGAATGAATGAATGAATGAATGAATGAATGAATGAATGAATGAATTACAGTATACCTCAAGATGCATAATATATCATGTGGCATTATTTTTAATAGACATTTTTGTCAGGTTACAAACATTTTTAAGATTCATAATTTAGAAGAGAAATGTGAGAATGATTAACTGTATGGAAACTTGAGAAAAATAAAATGAGCAGGCTGTATATCTTAAAGAAATTAAGATCAATGAGAGTTTTAGATGTTTCTAGTAGGAAGACATGGATTTTTTTTTGTACATCAGAAAGAATATAAAATAAGAGGTAAATATCAGATTTTTTTAAACATACCAGGACATTGTTAACATAATAAACCTTTATGAATTATAAGAATGTTTATGGAGCTTTGAAAAGAATGTCCCTGTATTTGGCAAATATGCTTTAAACCAGCCTTCCCTATTCATACCATCATCCTGACATATTGGAATAACTCCCAGAATTCCAAAGTAGCATAGTGATGCTGACTGAAAAGTTGTGTTCCCCAAACATCATGGAGGCACCAAATTGAAGAAAAATGATTGATTATAGAATATCTTTCTATTAAGAAAGGATAACAATGACCATAGGTTAGCTGGTTTCTTTCAAATAATTCATTGGTTGGGTTTACACAGTTCATTGCTTATAGAACAACTTTATCAGAGATGAAAAAAATATGTTCATATAGACAAATGTTACCTAAGAAACAAACCTTTAGAGTTAGCAGCTCCAGGTATTGATCAGCTATGTTTATGGCTCCGAATCTGAAACTTCCAGTGATTTGCCTTTTTGCATCATCCGCCTTACTGGAAACAGGTTACATAAGAATACAGTAATAACAATAAAACAAATCAAGTGATCACAGTTTATTCTTTTTTAAAAAAATGTATTTATTCATTTAATTTTTTTAAAAAAACATTCATTGGTGGGAAGACAGCAGCATAGACCAATCAGTCAGTTTTGGAGGACACAACAGAACGTCGAGTGGAATTTCCTCCAGGGCTTTACTTTGTGGCAGGTCGGTCAGGAAGCTGGAGAACTAGTTAGAAGACATGCAGAGAAGGCCACCATGAACCAGAATTCCCTCCCACATTGACTTGTCCTGTCCGCCAGTTCAGTCGCCCTCTTTCACAACTTCTTGGTTTTGTTCTTCTGCAATTTTGTATGGACCACTTTCAGCGTGGTGAGGAAGTTTCCAGGGAAAAGAATCAGAAATGTCAGAGCCAGGACCAAAACTTGCCATTCTTTACATTTCTTGTACCTGGACAGTCCAAAAAGGGTGATTGCATTGTAGAGTTGCCAAAACTGTCCAAAGAACAGAAAAGGGAGGAGAAACGTTAGTCCTTGCCACAACCAGAACTGAAACCCTTCCACTGTGAGATCCAAGTGGTTTCTTTTCCCCAGTGCACAAAGTCGATTAAGGCAGCCACTTTGATAGTAATATTGAAGGCACAGTTTATTCTTAAGGGAGAATATCAGCATTATTCACCATCAGTGTCTAGACCACAGTCAAGCATAAGCCATGTGTTACAAAGTAAATCAGACTTTAAATAGAAACCATCTCTTCTGATTCTACTCTCCTTTGAAACTGCTGCCCATTTAAATTTCTGACTCAAATATTTGCTTCCTCTTCTGACCAAGCCATTTTATGCACAAAGGTGATAATAGCTTTAAACCCTCCCTCATTTGATATAGTTGTTATGGCAATATCCTGCCATTTCCAGCATTGTAGAGCTCCCAAGCTACATATCAAAGGTTCACAGAGGGATTTGAAGGAGGACAGAATAGTCTAGAAATATTTGTCTTGCTTTGAATGTTAGGCTGGGTGTTCAGGCTCTGCTGCGAATTAGACCACAACCCTAATGCTTAGTATACACCATAAAAATAGTCAAAGGCAATTCCCCATTCAAAGTTTATCATTTTTAATATTAAAAATAGATATGCGTGCACAATGAAATATTCATATGAAAGATGTACAATGGCCTGATGGTGTAAATTCAGGTTCAAATTCAAAAAAACAGAAGTATTTATTTATTGTGTATAATGCAGTAATTGTATTTTACACATTTTTTAGCTACTAAATTTGCATCCGTTTTATCATTATGATTAAATGTACTCTGGAGTACATTAAAGCAAAATGGACCTGACTCAAAATCACACACTCAGTATGCCAGATGACAGTGCCAAATTGCTGGGAGGGTAATCATAAATCACCCAGCATTACATGGGTACACAAATACTTCAGAGCTTAAAACTGAAAAAGTAAATGGTGCTTCCTATTATTATGTAATAAAAATAATAAAGAAGAATAATTGCAAATTTGCTTTCTTGGAGCTTCTCCCCCAAAGATGATCCCTAGCAAAGGGTTTAGCACAGAGGTGGGATTCACTTACCTTCCCTACCGGTTCGCAAATGTGAGCGTGTGCGGTTAGTTCATGCACACGGTTAGTTCTGCACATGTGCAGTGCTCACGCATTACGTCAGGGCGGGTCCCACAGTCACCGCTACCGTTCGTGCGATCCAGAGAGAACCAGCTGAATACCACCACTGGTTTAGAAACATTTCCTGTCTAAGGATAAGATGAGGGATGGACAGAAATTTATCAGATTCACAGTACTGAATAGAAATACAGTTCTCTTTACAGATTGAGTTAGTTCATTGTATTTTGCTTGAATGTTCTAATATAGTTCTCCAATAAATTGTTGTTTTAACTATTCGGTCATGGCAACTTTTGGCAACTTTTCTTGGCAAGTGCTCTCCATGCTATCCTGTCAAGCACAGCTTCTTTCAATTGTTGGATGTTCATCTTTGTATCAGTTTTGATGTTATCAAATCAGCATGTTCTTTGCTTGCCCCTTCTTCCTGTTCCACAAACCATTCCTAGCATCACTGACTTCTCCAATGAATTTGCACACAAGACATGGCCAATGTAAATCAGATATAGTCTTGTGATTTAGGCTTCAAGAGATATGTCTGGTTTTATCTCCAATAAATATGCATGTTAAAAAATGTATACACTAAAACTTATTGTGATGCCCAGGTGTCTCTGGGAAATGTTCCCAGAGACACCTCTTTTGGTGCCTGTCAAGCTTTCTATCCCACCTTCATTTTTATTCTCTCTCTTCTTAACAACAACAACAACAACAACAACAACAACAACAACAACCCCCACACAACTATTTAATTACACTTTTGGGGAAGCTAACATTTTACAAGCATCAGCCCTTAATGTTCTTTTTATTTCCAAGAATGCCTTTGGGTCACAAATGATTACCTTCCAAGTTTTCTAGGAAGATAAAAGTGATTGCAGCCTAATGATTACTTGCTTAGGAAAGAGACAACGGAAAGCAAGAAAAAGACTGTAGACATGAGATGGCAAGTAACATTCTAAAATATCTTTGATTTTGGATTGATGGTATCATCTACTACATCCATGTGGAGAAAGTCTAGACCTGCAGCAAGACTTTTTGTGAGGTTGCCCAAAACACTATTGCAATACGCTCTACATGAGGCTACCCTTAAAAAGTGTCCGGAGACTACAGTTAGTCCAGAATGCAGCTGCGCGAGAAGTTGTGGATGTGCCAAGGTACACCCATATG
>QLTV01004097.1:1184470-1196841 GCA_003457575.1 Thermophis baileyi
CCTCCCAATGACCAGCGAGGTCGCACAGGGTCGGCCTTCTTCAGATCCCGTCAGCCAGACAGTGTCGGGGTGCCAAGGGCCTTCTCTGTAGCCGCACCGACTCTATGGAACCAACTTCCCCCCTAGATCCGTACTACCCCCCACCTTACTGGCTTTCCGTAAAGCCGTTAAGACCTGGCTTTTCCGGCAGGCCTGGAACCAATAACCTATGGATTGGCCCATGTATGTAGGTATAAATGTTTTTTTGATATTTTTAAATTGTACTTATTATGTTTTTATTGGTGTTTTTATTCATGTGTTGTGAGCCGCCCAGAGTCCTTTGGGAGTTGGGCGGCATACAAATTTTATTAATAAATAAATAAATAAATGATTTCAACATTTCAGTGGTGCCTTCCGGTACAAAGAAAGGTTGGATTTGGGTGAGACGAATATGCCAAAGCACATTATTTGATGGCAAAATACTAACAAAAATGGAAATTTAGAACAACACTGCAAAGAAAATGCTTGTGTCAGAAAAGTATTCACACAAAAAAAAATAAGGATGAACACTTGAGCAGACTTTTATTGAAATCACAAAACAACTGATGCAAAAATTTGAAGGCAGAAAATGGTGGATGGGATAGAAATGAAAATGGATAGGCTGTTTTCCCGCCTTATGTGCAAACTTTTTATTAACTTGATGGATAGAGAAAGCAGTTTCCTCTTTAATAGCTTCTTTTATATTGTCAGGTTCCTGAGATGGCTTCAAGCTGAAAGCACTATTTTGCAAGTGAATTAACACTGATGTATAAAAAAGGTGACATTAGGCGAAATGCTTGCCACAGGTTCTTTGATGTCATTCAGCTCTAACTCAAATGGCTTGATTTTGCACACATCTCCTTTCCTGTTCACTATTCTGGATGCAATGATTCCAAAAGAAAGTATAGCAATGGGATGCTAACGTGTGTCCTGTTCATGCCTAAGGGCTTTTTTGTTTGTTTGTTTTGTGGTTTAATTTGTGGTTAGGCCACAAAACTCACATAACAAATGCAAACTCCTTTTGTCTAATGTTGAATATATTCATAGTTGAGGCTTTCATGGGGCACATTCATTAATTTCTACCATGTAAGATAATAAAATTTTCACCAATAGGAACAGTGTTCAATAATAAGTGTGTGCATTATGTACAATTGTTCTTCCAATTGGTACCCATTTTGTAATATGTTACTGAAACCCACTTTTATAAAATAAATGACTCTCTTTTCTGGCAGATTATTTTTCTTTCCCTGTTTTACTCCATACCATATACTATTACTCTTGTATGACTAAAAGCTGTCAACTTCAGATATTGAATGATTTTCCCCTCCTTCCCATCTTATTTACAGGAACAACTTTCATCTTCAGTGCAACTAAAAAAGTGTAGAGATGAATTGTACTCTGGGCATTTAATATGGATTAAGACTACATATTTTATACTATTCCTGAATCTGTATAGAAAAACTGCTATGAGATTTTCAAATTGGTTAATATAAGATTCTAGCTGTTTTTTTCTGCCAAAAGAGTATAATCATTAATTACTTTTATGTTCCTTGATAACAACTAAAGATAGATAGAAAGACTAGGATACAATGATCCAGATAAAATAGCTTTTTCAGATAATATACTTTAATTAACCATAAATCATATAGCAGTTTTCCAGTGTGTTCACATAGATCCATATAATAATGTAACATGTAATGTTGTAATGTAATATAATACATTATGGTGGCACAGTGGTTAGAGTGCAGTACTGCAGGCTACTTCTGCTGATCACCGTCTGCCAGCAGTTTGGCAGATCGAATCTCACCAGGCTCAAGGTTGACTCAGTCTTCCATCCTTCCGAGATGGGTAAAATGAATTTCCTCTGGATTCTGTTCTTCATTTCTTTTTCAAAGGATTTATACCATTTTTCATTTTTCCAGATACTTTTTGCAATCAGAGCCATTTGTGAATAATTTTTAGATCTACCTTCAAGTGAAAAAAGTATGATCAAAAGCTCTCTCAAGTGTGAGAAGTAATTTCTGACCATCCAAGGATTAAAAGTTTTATTGTTGCCTACTGCCTTATTCTCCATATTTTGAGCAATTATCTTCATCTATTTAGGTCTATAAGGTGGCAGTCATATGCATACAATTTGAGAACTTAACAAACCAAACCCCTTATGGTAGATTTATGACCTTAGAAGCTATGAATAATGCAAAGCATTTGTGGGCTAACAATTTCAAAGCAGAGGAATGAGATGAATGATGCTCTATTTCCCCCTCCCAAAAAAAACCCAAAACTTTTCCTGTTGCCATTCATTTATGGCAGGGTTGACAAACTCAAGGTCCGCAGGCTGGATCTGGCCCACGAGGTGCTTAAATCTGGCCCATTGGGCCACCCTGGAAACAGCGAAGGACCAGCCCGCGGTGCCTCAGCCCGGCCCAGGCTGACCGGGCACTGATCTACAACCTGGTGGTGGCTGGTAGAGTGCTGTAGGAGGCTGTCGCAGCCGAAAACGGAGCTCAGGAGGGCTGCCTGCACCCCTCCCAAGCTCCATTTTCGCTGGCAGCATGCTGGTAGAGGCCATCGCAGCCAAAACTGTTGAAACACTGTTCCATTTCAGTCTACTTCCTATCTCTTGGGCAAAAGCACTTGAATATGCTCATCTTCTCTGAAAACAAAGGCAAGTGGAGGAGCAATAACACTAACTGTGCATTTATTTATTTATTTTCTCAAAAGGAAAACATATAATTGGTGTGAATCTTTGTCAGCATGAAGTCAATGACCTGATGCCTGATGTTTTCCATTTAACATACAGTACATAAGCATTATTCTGGTTTTATGTATTTTTTTTTCAAATGATGTGTAATGTTCATCAAGTTTAAACATTTCAGAATAAAATTTGATAACATAGTAATCCAAACATTTTTTTTTAATTTTAAAGTTGTTTATTGTCTAAGTAATCCAATCTGGAAAATAAGTCTGGACATCTGATCCAAGCCACAATGTTGTTATAAGTATCATACTCTCATTGTTCAAACTGCACCAGAACATTGAGGCACATTGATGCCACTTCTTTCTTATGCTCTTCTGTTGCCTCTGCCCAGAAAGATATAAACAGAAATACAAGTTTGCAAGGTATTATTGAACCCTATTTCTTCATTAGAATAATGGAAAAGGAAATGTAATGTAGTCAGTAGTAGCAAATTACCATCACATGATCCTAGAGCAGTTCCTTGGATACGCTGTAAAATAATTTCCAGAACGCTACCCAAAATATATATTTGAAAACCTTCATATGGAAATATTATAAAAGTATTCAGTTGAAGGCTGGTCACCATTTCCTGTACACTGATATTAAAACATTGAGATCACACTTTGGAAGAATAACATTAGTCACTTGGGATAAAATTGTACATGCTGTTTTCTATACATGCAGAGCTTAAGAAACAACCCATACTAGATAGAGATATAGTTTAGATGTGGAATGAGGTTTGGAAAATCACAGGCTCTGTTCTTTTATAATACAGCTTAGGAAACATAGAAATTGCTGTACCTGTTTTCCCCACACCAGGATGACTTCCATATCAGGTGATACACAAATTTTTAGCTCTGCTCCTTCAGTGTCTGATTTTTCAACTTTATCACTTGAGGCAGAATGTGATGAAATCAACACCTCTAGCTGCCACAATAGGAAGGAAGGTATAATGAGGTGGATCTGAGAGAAAGAGGTCAAGGAGTGAGGATTGAAGAGGTGGTTTTAAGTAATGACGATGCCCATTCTTAAATGTAATGGAACTGCTTGTTAAGGCTTGAGGCAATAGTAATAAAATAAATCAATTCTTTGGTCAGGGAACTAACACAGCTAACAAAACATCACACAATCTCTCGGGACAAGAAAGTAAAGTGGATTGAATGACCTAAGATTTCTCTCGCTCTATGAAAGTCACTGCTTGGGTGACTTTGAACCAGTCACTTTTTCTCAGACCAAGAGTCTCACATGGTTGCTGGATTGGGGATAAAATAAAATGAAATCTCACTGTAAATTATCCTGAGCTCTTGGAGAAAAGGAGGGATGTAAATCTTACAAATAAATCTCAAAAGATTCAGTTACTGAAGCCTAAAAACAAAAAAAAAGTAATTGGTTTGAGTGCTGGTCCAACATTGATGCTCTTTCTTTAAAATAGGTAAAATTGTTCTATAAAACTCATCATATTTAAATGTAATAATGTAATATAAATGTAATAAAATTTGGAATACTATGGAGATATACTCTTCATATAAGGCTTAAACTTCATTGCACTAATTTTGTTTGAGTTTTCTGCTTATTTTGTAGTATTGCGACACTAAGAAGTTAAAAGTAAAGTATTAGAAATATATAAGCAAGTTTATTCCTTTTGATTTGCAAAAACAACTAACTAGGATGTCCATTATTTTAATTTGTGTTCACATTACCAACAACGGATTATATTTAACAGTTTTTGGGGTATGTTTGGGGTCTAAGGTGCCACATGGCAGGGAAATTAAGGTTAAAAACAAGCAAAAAAAAGAGATGTTTTTCCCTGGAACACCAAGTCATTGAAATATTGAATAGTTCTAATTTTGATTTGTCCATTAATTCTAGTTTTGGAGAAATATTCCCCTCCCCCTGCTCTAGTCAAGCTAAATTAAATCCATGAATTCTTGTCATATTTTGTTTTTGTTCCTTCTTTTGCTCCCTTTTGTTTTATTGTTCTCATCCTTGTCCTTCCTCTTGTTCCTCCTCTTTCTCTTTCCCATTTTCCATGTAAACTTACAATTTGGAAACCCACATAAGCAGGAATGTTAAGCCTAACTTTCATGGCTTTTGAGGAGGGAATGCAGACAAAAATATTCATTAAAAGTATTTAACATTGTTTGCTAAAGTGGGATTGAAAATGATGCAACTGAAGCATGAGTTACAAACTCAAAAAAATCTTTATTTTTTCTCATAAAAATATAAATTTGAATAACATCTCAGGAACCACAGAAATATAGAATTTTCCCCATGATGTTGGCTAGAAGATTATGCTTTGGGAGATGGAAATCTCATTTATGGGAAAAGCCTTATCAACATCCTAAGCTTTGGAACTGTTAACTCTGAAGGCAATCAAAATAAAATATTTGTGGGAAAATGTAGAGAAAATGCACCCAAAGTGGTTAAGAATCCCTTCCCATTTCTTGGCAATTGGGAAAGTATCATTTTATAAATGTTTTAGAACAGCTGGAAAAGAAGAGAAGGATTGCTTCTAAAAAAACCCCACAGGAATATTCATCTTAGTTACAAGATAATCAGGGGGTTGGACTAGAACCTCTAAGGTCTATGCTATGCTATGCTATGCTATGCTATGCTATGCTATGCTATGCTATGCTATGCTATGCTATGCTATGCTATGCTATGCTATGCTATGCTATGCTATGCTATGCTATTCATGTTTTAATAGTGAGAATTTGAGCTTTTAGCCAGCAATCTATGAAATTTAGATAATTGTCAATCTTGTGGAAAGGAAGCTGATTTCTGAAACCCCTAATTTAGGAGGTTCTTCTTATGGTATGAAAAAATAATACATAAATAGCTTTCATCACAAGACATTTATGTGATATTTTACTTGTTTTCTATCTCAAGGGTTAGTGAAAAATATGTTATCCCAATCTGTGTAAAACAATCTGTGTCTGAACTGTGTGAAACAATCCATTTGCAAATGGCATCCAGTGGTTACATGAAAAAGGATCTAAAACATGTCACAGATATATACAAGTATGTGTAATGAGCTTTTCAGTGGTTTTTAAGAGGCATGATTTAGGAAAAAAGAGGAAAGTGCATTCACTGCAAAAATACAACAGTAAATTATATTCCATCAGTACAGAACAAAACTGATTCAGATTTCTATTTCCAGTGCCTCCTCAAAATGTCCCTATATATTTCAGTATCTGTTGACAACAATTTTATTAAGTGATAGATCCATAGAATCCATCCAAGCATAGACTCATCAGCCTTCTTTTTACCTGAACATAACAAAAAACTGTGCTTGACTGTAATAATCTAGAAAGCTTCAGGAAGGCATGAAACCTTTTCTAAATCAAAGGAAAAATCAAAAACAACACCATGGTTTTTATAGTCCATAATCCTGATGTATCTGAGATAGATAGACATAATGGACAGATGGATAGATGGATGAACAGACAGGCATCTCCATCCTTACACAGAGTAGGAAAGAATTGGAAACAAGGTCAAAAATAATGAAAAATAGGATATTTCTATACCTCCTACATTTCATTTCTTTTTATCAATTTAACTTTTTTATTAGTTTATCGAAGTAAAAAATACAAAGAAAAAAACATGGAAAAGTAAGAAGAGATGAAGGGAAAAAGAGGGGGTATATTGTGTAAAAGCAAAAAGTTGTGGTTATAATGTTGTTACTTTCTACTGTGCTAAAGAGAGTCAGAAGTTGGTGCCCTTTTCTATTTTTTTTCTCCTGTTACACTATACCCCCTCTTTTTCCCTTCCTCGCTACATTTCATTTCTGATATGTATTATGTTTGTCGGGATATGAAACAGTATATGAAAAAAACAAAATAATCCAGTACGAGGAAGATCTATCTATCTATCTATCTATCTATCTATCTATCTATCTATCTATCTATCTATCTATCTATCTATCTATCTATCTATCTATCTATCTATCTATCTATCTATCTATCTATCACAGATACAAGTACAGATAGAGTTAAAATACCTAGACACATATTCTTCTAACAAGTAAATATGATATATATCTAACAAAATGTGCTATCCACAAATATTTATGACATAATAAATGTCTTAGAGTTTCAGATGCCATAGGATATTTTCTGATTTTAGTTCAACAGACCAAAGAAAACAGAGGCAGAAAAGGGAAAAAAAATGTTTAATACTTGGAACTAGAAACTATAGGTAGAACAGAAGACATGCATAAGAAACAGGGAACAACAACAAAGATTTTGTTTCAGATTTGCAGAGTTCATACAATGCCTGTGTAGGTTTCCTGAAGTCACCTTTCCTTATTAGAGTTTTAACAGGAATATTTACAGCTTTTTTGTCTATCAGTGTCCCAAGTTAGCAAATGATTAAGAACTTTCCTAGCAGTTGTCCCTGAGAGCACAGAGAAACTGAGATATGGCAATAAGAAGCTCCCTTTGGTTCCAGGAAGACTTTGTTGTCTCACTGTAAGCTACTGAAGAAAAGCATCCATGAGTCTTAAACTAAAATAGAACCATCCATGGAAGTCTCTATGGAAATTCTCAGTCATCCAGGTCATGGTTGTCCAAAGGGTGCTTTTCAAGAGGCAACTGGACTTTCTTGTTTTTCTTTGAAGATGTTTCGCTTCTCATCCAAGAAGCTTCTTCAGCCCAGTTGTCTGTAAGGAATATAAATCCTCCGGTTCCCCACCATCCAGTCAGAGCTGAAGAAGCTTCTTGGATGAGAAGCGAAACGTCTTCAAAGAAAAACAAGAAAGTCCAATTGCCTCTTGAAAAAGCACCTTTGGGACAACCATGAAAAGCTCTGATTACATCACCTAGAGCAGCCCAACTTGCTTTGATATAAAAGTGGACGACTAACAATGTTACAAAAATTTAAAATGTGTCACAGAAAATAATATGGAAAAGGAGTAGTGTTAGGAAGCACATACAAGTTAATTTGCTCATTTTGCAAAGGAAGTTACAAAAAATATCAGCATTTTTGATAGTATTCATTTCTTGTATCACACAATGGGCTGCTGCCAATTCCCAGCCTTTTTAATCTAATTTTCCATTGGAAGAAGGCTTTACTCCATGTCTTTCCATTTCTTCAATAACAATATAGTGCTTTAAATGCTAATGGTTAATTCAGATGACTAATCTGGAAGGAGGGCTTTTACCTATCTGCCTATCTGTCTCAGTGCAGTATTCCTTTTCTCACAGAGTTAGACCCACCCTGAATACAATCAAGGACCTTAAAAAGAATACTAGATGCATTGGATGTGAAAGATGGGTTTGTATCAGCCTGCTTATATAAAGAAGGATGAAACAGAAAAGCAGGGGGAATATCTATAATGCAACAGATTTTTCTCATTAATTAATGAGCATATCAAGGCAGATGACAGGTGTAATGACTACAAATGCAAAGCAACTGCTATTGATCAGAGCTATGCTAAATAAAGATGCTCACTTTAAACTTTTCTCCTTGATTGGGATTTTTGAACTGAGTAAAACTGAGAGTGATTTGACAGGTGCTTTAGAATTTAATAGCAGGAATCAAGAGAAGTTCCACTGAATACATTCAATAAAACCGCAAATTAAATAGTTGAAGTGCTACGCTCTCTGAATGTCTTTCTACCCAGCTGCTTAGTAAATGAATACTATAGATTGACATTCAATAAACAATACAAAGAAACACTTTACAAAGGAGCAATTTATCTGTTTTGAATGTTGAAACCAGCTTCATTTGCTGCCAAGTATTCCTCTTCTTCCTTCTTCTGTTCTTGCTTTGCCATCTTGCAATCATCTTCTGGGCTCAGCCTTGCCAATTTCACATGACCGCTATTGCAGAAATCTAACACTGAACTTTTAGATGCAGGCCAAAACTTTAACAGTGTAATAAAGATCCATATATAAGCTGGGTTTATAAAGGACTCAACTGGATGGTTACAGCTGTCCATCTCCAAACCATTTTTTCAGCTTTCACGACTAAAAGTAAGAATCGTCCAATTTAAAGGTAAATATAAGTGGATCTTCTCCCTACCTTGATACTTAGGGTGATGCCAAAAATCCCTCTACAGATCTGAAAAAACCTTTCAGAAAAAGTTTCCAGGCCTAAATCTTGCAATTTTGTGATTCCCCTAAGCTTCACAGAATCATCATAGCTTCCTGGATTACTAATTGGGAACAGTTCTGTTACTGTAGCAATTGATCTCCAGCAACCGAGAAGCTTTGCCTTTATTCTGTATATGTGAAGAAGTCCCGCTAATTGAATGCACAATTTTTATTCCCAAAGACGTTTCATTAAAATAAATGCAAGCTTTGTATTGATTAAAATAAAGCCATGCTTTGTATGCTAGCAAGGAAGACCTGAAGTCCTGCTTACCCTTTAATGTGCAAATATGGATGAGGTTTTTCAGGTTTTAGTCTTTCTTCCTTTAAAAGGCAAAAATACCTACTCCTTTGCTACTTGAGAGTTCTAGCAGTGCTGACTTATTGTGGAAACAACAAGCAAGGTTATTATTTAAAAGCATTTTTGTCCTGCAGATTCCAATTGAAATCTAAACATGAATTAGCAGTTACAGGAATAACACAATTCTAAAAATGAAAGCAGGAAGGTTATGTTCCTCTAAGAATATTGCTGTTTTTCTCTCTCATAGTTTTAATCCTGTGGATGTTTTCCCATTGTTCCAGTATTTGTTTTTGATAAGATACTAGCCAATAGATAAGATGTTTGCAAAAAAAGAAAAAGATAAAAGATAAATAAAATTGATTTTATTTATTATAGCCCATTCAAGATGCTTATTTAGAATACAGTGCTGGCTGAACATCTGGAAGTGATCAGTGCAATTAAATTTCATTGAGGGGGGGTGGTAGGAAATGGGAGAGATCTTTTTTTAATTAAAAAAAAGGGGGAAGTCTCATTCTTATGTAACTCAATGATTTTATTCTATTTCTTTCTTTTGGCTCAGAAGAAAAAGTGGCCCGAATAAAATAAAATAAAAACTCATGGATTAAATCTATTCTAGTTTTGGTAGGCATATTTTTAAACCCCAAAATTCTGATCAATGAAATTTAAACATATTATTCCACACTGAAGTATTTGCTAATTCTGTCCTGAAATATTTTGTCCAATTTCTTTAAACGTGATTTTCTTTTCTTCTTTCTTCTACCTCACTGTAATGTTTAAGTATTTTTTAAAGTATTTTTGAGCTGCTTTTAATATAGCAAAAAGTGTTCCTTTTCTAAATCCTTAACTTTAAAAATCTCCATATGAGAAATTTCCTTAATAATTCTTATACTTGGATTTTTTACCTTTAAATTCAAGTCTGGGAAGTCAGAAAAGCTGCAGACTTCTGAGGTAATTATTGTAAAATGGGATAGTTATTGCAGAATGATACAATAATTCCCATCGTTCACCAAATTTTCTTCTCATTTGAAGGTCTAGTGTAGGAAAATAGTAAAAAAAAAATCAAGAGAGATTTCTTGCACATCAGCACTATTGTTAAAGGCAGAATGTAAAACTTTATTTTCTTCATGTTTTCTCATATAATTTATAATTAATTTGGGAAAAAATGTTCAGTGTGCTTGGTGATATTTACAAATTAAATTTTAGGTTTGCTAAGTAATAGATTAAATAGTTGATTATTTTAAATAATGCATTTAATTTAGACATTAGCAGGTATGCTGCAGATGTGTAGGTGTGGTGAGAATGAGGTGAGTGTTTCTTGATCAATTCCAACAGGAATTGAGATTTGATTTTGAATTTCTGTCAATTTTGGAATTCAATTTTCATGTCAAAATGTTTCTCAATGCATGTAGGAGATACAGTACATTCAAGAATGAAGTACATACAGGATCAATTTAGAAGAAACATGGTTTTGTAAGGACCATTGAAATACATACTCAGGAATTCTGGTCTATTATTTTTAATTATATCCAAATTAATGAGAAAACAGCACATTGTGCGACTGTGAATAGACTCAGGTAAAATTAAAACAGGCTGGCATGGATAAGAAGTAGGTTGATTTGGAATAGAAGAGGTTCATTCCTAATGTAAAATACTTTCTGTTGTTTAACAGACCTCCACTCATCTCAAATAATGCTATGATTTGTCTTCAACTGTCTTCCACTTCTTAAATACCTATTCCGATTTAAATGATAGGTCCGTTGCTACTGAGATTGACTGAATGATTTATAGGTACATGGGTTTCTTTTTCTGGACCCTTATTTGAACACATTATTTCTCATACAAACGTAGTACCTTAATCAGTAATCTGCCTGCTACTACCTACCATGACTCTTAGTTTCATAGATGATGGAGGTAACCATTAAGTCAGGAGAGGAGTGGAAAGGATAGAAATAGAAAACTCTGGATACTTTAAATGCAACTGATGCATCCTCTTTCATTTCGGTTTCTAGATCAGAAACATTTGTTGATTTAAATGCTTTTCCCATTTGTTCTCACATTACTAATTCTGATTTACACATAACACCAAACCACAGTGTAATTTGTTTGTTTGTTTGTTTTAATTAAGAGATGTCACCCTTGTCCGTTTCTTTTGGGTGATCAACACACTTAACATAAAATAAATAATAGCACAGTGGTATGAGTAAACCCAACTGGGCATGATGGCTCAGTAGTTAAAGATGCTGAGCTTGTCAGTTGGAAAGCTGATAGACCCAAGCACTGCATGATGGGGTGAGCTCCCCTTACTTGCCCCAGCTGTTGCCCACCTAGCATTTTAAAAGCATGCAAATGTGAGTACAACTTTGGTGGGAAGGCAACAGCATTCTGCATGCCTCAGCATATAATCATGTTGGTCACATAATCACGGAAATGTCTTCGGACAATGCTGGCTCCCTTGGCTAAGAAATGGAGATGAGCACCACTCCCTAGAGTTGGTCATCACTGAACAGGGGAAACCTTCACCTTTATGGATAAAGTATGTAATACCCTAACATACCATGGTGTCTTTCAGTGAATCTTTCACTTTCACGAGTTGGAACTGTTAGATAGGCGCGGGAATAACAGCCAAGACGAAAGACCCGTTCAGCACTTTAATAACGGCTAGCACTAACTACAGTAGACTGGCGGCCGGCAGCAGGGAAGCCGCCTTTATGGAGCTCCCCGCAGCCAGCTTGGCCAGTGACAATGCTTCAAACTCCCCGCCACTGATTTAACCCAATCAGCGGCGGGTATGCAAATACCTGCTTGTTAAGTCGGAACACAACACCCCTCCCCTCTTAGTTCAGCAATTGTCCAATCCGGTATTAGTGTGGGTGACGTAGTCGCGCAAATAGGCGGGCCGCCGTAAAGTCCTACTGGGCCTGCGCGATTCAGTCTCTCTGGAGTCTTCGTTCGGCGTGGACATGGCTTGTGTTGCTCCGTCCTCGTCCTGTGGAAAAATCTGGAACCGGCCTCCAGGCGTGGAGGCTGAAGATTCGATCTCCCGGTCCTCTGGCCCCGGTCGGATTCGTTCGAGCTCCCTCGTNCCTCGTCCTGTGTGGAACCGGCCTCCAGGCGTGGCGGCTGAAGATTCGATCTCCCGGTCCTCTGGCCCCGGTCGGCTTCGTTCGAGCTCCCTAGTTCCTGGTAGGTGCCTCCGCTCGCCTTCTCGGGTTGAGGGGTTGAG
>QLTV01004097.1:1200095-1244992 GCA_003457575.1 Thermophis baileyi
CGCTTCCAAAAACATGCGAAATCTGGACATATATGTGCGCCATTCTTCTGTTTGTGGATTGAAGAAGGCTGGTGCTGGAGAGTGCTGTTGTGCCATCCTGTTGTTTGGCCGGTGCAGGTCGGAACTTGCTAAGATGGCCGATGGATGCCACGAGGTGCCTTTGTTCAGTCGTCTTCTCCCACTGCCTTCGTCGCCAGTGTTAGATAGGCGCGGGAATAACAGCCAAGACGAAAGACCCGTTCAGCACTTTAATAATGGCTAGCACTAACTACAGTAGACTGGCGGCCGGCGGCAGGGAAGCCGCCTTTCTGGAGCTCCCCGCAGCCAGCTTGGCCAGTGACAATGCTTCAAACTCCCCGCCACTGATTTAACCCAATCAGCGGCGGGTATGCAAATACCTGCTTGTTAAGTCGGAACACAACAGGAACTATATTTGCTAAAATACCCAACCAGAATTGTTACTAGCAATCTCTAGGAATAAATCCAAACTAGTGAGAAAAGCTCATTAACATTCTCCAATATTTTTTATTTTACATTTTATATTAACATGCATATTATTTGTTGCTGTAATAATAAGCCTCAGTACATATATACATCAATACATAATCATATACATAATAGCTCATGATTATTACCTAAATTACAGACATATATGACATGGTCATCTATTTCATTCAAATATATAGGAAGGAATTAAAAACTGTTTAGGTTCCAAATCTGCATTTGATTTTACAGTCCTCCAGAAAGCTATTTTTCAGCAAGGAAAAAAAAATCAGCTTTATGATTTAAACACAAAAGACAAGGTACCTTCATTTGTCTCATCTATGCAAGCCTGTTCTCACCGGTGCTTCTTCAAAGTGAAAATCCATTGATTAGCTTCAAAAGATATATCCATCTGTATGCTATATACATTAGCATCTATGACAAATAAGAGAACCAATGATTAATTAAACCTAAAGAAATTAAAATTGAAGTAAAAAAAAAAACCACGAGAGGAGAACATTAACCAAATAACTCCCATTTGTTTGGGGTCCAGGAAAGCTAAATTGATGAAAATAGGTATGGTTTTAATGCAGTATAATTATGTGCATTTAAGTCTCGTTGATTTCAGCTGGACAAATTCATGCCCTTGCACATTGAACGACGGGAAGTCTTTCATTTAATCAGTTAGGTTTGTGAACTGCTGCAGTCAGCCTCTTATTTTCATGACATTGATTACATTTGATTCAATAATTTAGTAAAGGATGTTTTCAAGAACAAATTTTTTACATTTAGTTTTTTGTTTTACTCTGCAAAAATTATTGCAAGCAATTTCTTCATATATCAAGCTTGACTGAGAAAGATTAAAAGGGGAAAAAAAGAGGTATGTCTAGAGGATATCCTGAGATAGGTCATATGAATTTTTTTTATAATTATCTGTTTTATTGTACTTATCTATGTTTTCCTGTTACTGTAGCAATTAAAGAAGTATTTTATTTATTAAGCTTTTTAGGTGGTGAGGACATGACTCACAAGGTATCATTAGTTCAATTGGAAGCCAATTCTGGTACTGTGAACAGACTAGAGATGGCATCAGATATTGGAATCAGAATATTTAATTGACAATTAATGCTTTTGGTTGGGAATTTAAGATACATGCTAAAAACTAGTATGGTCTCTAGAGCCAGTTTGGTGTACTGGTTAAGGTAGAACAATAGTTGTGATGAACATTACAAAGTATACAGTCTGAATTATGATGCAAAGACTAAAGTCTAAGCTTTAAGGTACATTATTTTTTTTAAATGGTGCCAAATTGTTGCCTTATGAATAATGCAGATTAATCTTTCCCCTCTCCCTCCTTCAGAATATATGCCCTTCAGAAGTACAAATCATTGCCTAAGATAGCCTTCTCCCAATGAAACTGAAACAATGAGACCATACTTTTGAAGGTTCTGTCATATGAAAATCTAACATGGTAGGGAGAAAGTTTCCAGTTGTCTTAATTAAATTGGACCCAAAATATAGAATCCTATGTGCCCAGATGCCTTGTTTCCCAGTCTCAAGGACTTTGTAAGCATGTCCAATCAAACATGCTTACATAAATTTTGCACTAAATATAGAAAATGTAACATGCAAAACTGAGTGTATTTAAGACACTGAGTGTGTATCTACATACTGTAGATACCAGAGGTGGGTTCCTACCGGTTCTAACCAGTTCTTTAGAACCGTTAGTAACTCGGCGATGATGTCACGGAGCCGGTTCTGTGAGTGTCTCTGTGGGCACTCGCCATCTTGGATTTTCTTCTGCGCATGCGCAGAAGCTAATTTTTGCTTCTGCGCATGCACAGAAGCTATTTTTTTATTGCTATGCATGCAATCCTGAGTGCGATCCTGAGCGAACCGGCAGCAAAAGGATCCAGAACCCACCCCTGATAGATACCCATGTTTCATTCCCCTTTCATTGGATTTGATGGGCAAATTCTTGTTGAGAACTTAAACCCAGACTACTTTTGCAGCCTTTATGCAATGAAGGATCTGCAAAATACTTTAAGTGAACTCATAGTTCAATATGTAGGTTGGTCTTCACATGGTGATCTTTCTCTTACTCATGAAGAAAACAACAGATATGGAATTTGAGGCCACTGGCTGATCCAGTGTCTATTGCACAAATGAAATGAAGAAACAGAAAAGAAAATAATACTGTATGTAATCATGGAACCAAAAACTAGCTTGATATCAATTCTATACTAATGACTTCAAATCAGAGTTTCTTAGCTTACCTGGCAGTGCATATTTCCTAGCTGGTGTTCCCTACTTAGCAGCTTCTAATGACTCTTTAAATTAAAAGACATCATTTTGTTTCTTTTTAAACTAAATAAAACAGAATTCCAGCTGGAATCCTGCCTCATACCAGACAAAATCTAGGATATGCCTTGATTAATTTTAAGGGTAAAAACATCATCTATGTATATGTGTGTACATGCACATCTATACCAGTGGTGGGTTGCTGCCGGTTCGGACCGGTTCTCCCGTACGGTGGTGGAAATTTGCACCCGCTCGCCGAACCGTCAGCGATGGCCGGCTGTCCACGCCCCCAAACCGCTTCTCCGGTCGCTGCAGCTGGCAAAGAACCCTCTGCGCATGCACAGAGGCTTCTGCGCATGCGCAGAGGGTCATTTCCCCAATGTGATGTCGGCGCACGCAAGAGCGATGCGAACCGGTAGGGAAGGTAAGTGGAACCCACCCCTGATCTATACACATAGTAAATGCATATGGAGTATTCCCTTCATTTTAACCTCACAAGAACCCTGTGAAGGAGAAGGGCATGGGAAAAAATGAGATGGGTCACTCACACTCAGTGAGCTGCATCTGCTCAGTAACAAACTCAATAGCATAGTCTTTTTACTAGTTTACTGGCTTCAGCATAGAAAACCAGCATGGTTAATAAAATGTTCAGCTATCGTTTCCTTGACATAAATACAGGGAGTGTTTATTAAAGCAGTTTTTCTCTTCTTGACTTGCTTTTACAAACTTGTTTAGGTCAGGATAAACATCCACAGAGTCACAAAAGAGACCAAGAGACATGCCACTTGTTATTTATTTTGTTCTACCCAAGGAATCAACATTTTGAGAACAGAAATACTTGGGTCAAAGTCAGGGGTGGTTTCTAAATTTTTTTAATACCGGTTCTGTGGGTGTGGCTTATTTTGTGGGTGTGGTTTGATGGTCATGTGACTGAGTTGGCATGGCCAACTTAACGTCACTCATGCTCATGCCCACTCACATGACCCCCGCCAAGCCACACCCACAAGAAAAGGTAGGAAAATTTCCCCACCTTTAGCGGACCCACCCCGCACCATCCCCTGCCCCATCTGCCACCCCCAAATTGCACCCCACTGTGAGATGCACATCTCTCCCACCCCCCCACCCCACTTCCCTTTTACCATGCTCATGAGTAAATGTGCTCACAAGTAAACTACAGGTTAGAGGCAGCCGGCAGATCGCTGGCTTACTCGCTCTGCTGCTTGCCGCCCACAGCTCGCAGGCAGCAAACGAAACCACTGCCTCCTGCCTCCGCGCATCGAGGAGCATCCTGCCACAAACATCGCCTTCCCAACAGCAGATGGGAGGTGGCGGCTGCGGCTGACTTGGGATGGAAATGCGGAAAAATGCCCGGTGAAGCAACTGCCTTTTCCTCTCTGACTTCTGTTAGCAGAGAGAAGGAAGAGGCAGAGGCTGCGGCAGCAGCAGTGGAAGGAAAGGGGCCAATCGCTTCATAGCCGGTGTAGTTTCCCAGGCTCCCTTTGCCTGGCTCTCCTCACAGAGCCACCACACACACACACACACACACAAGGAGTTCTCCCTCGAGAGGCTTCAGAGGCTGAGCCTTTTTTTTCTTTTCCCCCTCCTGCCACCGCGAGGGCTTTGCAGCGTGGAGGCTTCTTCTTCCACAGGCCACAAGGATGGGAGCGGCCGCCTCCCGAGGTTTGGGGAGGGAAGCAGGGTGCGTTAAAGAAAGGTAAAAGGGAAGCAGGTTATGAGGGGTGGGGGGGATAGATGCACGTCTTGCAGTGGGGTGCAATTTGGGGATGGCAGATGGGGCAGGAGGGCCACGAGACGCTCATCTTACTGGAGACTGGAAGCTCCGGGTCATCTCTCAGCCGTTGTGTGCAGGGAAAAACCTTGCAAAGTAAAGAAAAACTTCTCATGAGTGTGAGGCAATTAACAACTTCTTGCCCTTGCGAGAAGTTTTTCTTTCTTTTGCAAGGTCTTTCCCTGAATGCAACGGCTAAGAGACGCGACCAGGAACGGCTAAAAGACGCGAGCCAGAGATCACTACCAGTTCGGGGAACCATGCCAAATTTCCACTAACGGTTCTCTAGAACCGGTCCAAACCGGCAGCAACCCACCACTGGTCAAAGTCTTCTGGCTCCAGGGAAACATTTTCTTTCCGTGGCTCATTTATTCTTCCAGATGCTAGCCCAGAAGCAAAGAGGTAGCTTAAAGATTTTTGTAAGACTGATGAAATATGTGCCACTCAAAACTTTCACTGCCACTTTCTGCATCAGATGAAGCATCCAAATCATTTTCAGAGGCAGCCTTATGCATAATATATTGCAATAATCCTATTTTTAGTCATTGATGTTGTAAATTAATATTAATGTCTGAATTTTTTGTAGTAAATTAGAAATTCTAAATTTCTTTAGAGTGTTAAAATTTTAACACATCACCATCAATATAAACATTTGAACTTGTTTAGGGAATGCAGAGTTTGTGAAGGGGCCTTTGTAAATGTAATAACCTTTATTCCAAGGAGCTTGACAAATATGCAGGTGGAGTAATGGATGGGGCTTGTGTCATTTGGCTTAATTAAATCTCAGATACTACCCAACAGACCATGTTGTAAAATTAATAATAACTACAGTATTCTCAGAGATCCTCTAGGAATTGCCTTTGCCTAGGTCACATAATCTTATTCGTCTTAGACATTTAGAGTTTAGAGATGTCAACAGTGATTATTACAAAAATTAGTGGAACAGTGGAAGTAGCATATACTGTATATACTGTATAGGGTATAATCATTTAATATCTGCCTTTTGTTTGCTTATTTTAAGGAGAAAATAAAGTTAATTGTAGTTGCATAACATTTTGGGAGCTACAAAGAGGAATCAGTCTATGGAAGCATCCATTAAGGGAAATAGAAAGTGAACAAAACCAAATCAATATAGGGCAAAGAGTTATGTGTGCATTAACTGGCAGTACAAAGGAAGATGGAGGAGAAAATGGCATGCTAGGTTGCAATTATAACAGGCAATCTTGTCAGATGGCCGAGTTTTGACCATCCTTTTTCAGGTGAACCATCTATTTTCATAACTATTCTGTTCAATATTGTCAGAGCCTTTTCACTGCTAACAAACTGCTAATCAATGTGACTGAGGAATGCATTTTCGGTCACCATATTAGGCATCAGGCTCATTGGGAAGGAAATGTTGACAGGGCTTTGAAATAAAAGAAGTCCATTGAATAGCCCAAGAGAACAAAATTTGTGTGATTCTCCTCCACCCACCCTCCAACGTTCTCAGCAGAGGTGGGCTGCTGACAGTTCACACCAGTTTGAGTGAACCAGTAGTTAAGATTCTGCACAGTTCGGCGAACCGGCAAATCCCACCATTGGCTGGCTCCGCCCTGCCTGTTTTTCAGCCATTTTCAGGCCGTTTTTGGGCTATTTTGGGTGACTTTTTTTGGCTGTTTTCAGGCCGTTTTTAAGCCATTTTCAGGCCATTTTTGGGCTGTTTTTGGCCCAAAAATGGCAGAAAAATGACCTGGAAAATGGCCCAAAATGGCCTGTTTTGGCCCATTTTTCGGACCATTTTCAGGCCATTTTGTGGACCAAAAATGACCTGAAAGTGGCTTGAAAATGGCCTGAAAACAGCCTGAAAACAGCCCAAAAAACGGCCCAAAATGGCCTGAAAATGGCAACCCCCCCCAAAAAAACAGCCAAAAACAGGCCGATTATGAGTGACATCACCCACCCAGTCACATGACCAACCGCCTACCCAGCCAGAGAACCAGTTGTTAAGTTATTCAAGTCCCACCACTGGTTCTCAGTAATTTACTGTTAGGTTGCAAGGCTTTTGAATTCTTCTTAGCTAATATGCATGAGTTGGAAGAGAACTTATGTCATCTAATCCAACCTTCTTTTCAGTGTATGAATCTAGTTAAAAGAAAACATCCTTTTTAAAAAATCTCCAGCATGAGAGATTCCATCATTGTACTAGGCAACAATGCTTAACAAAAGAAATTACTCTCAGCCTGTCTAGGCAGGACCTGGTAGGAACAAAGGGAGCCAAGACACGCACTGTCTGCTGTTATGCACGACACCAGATATTTCTAGATATTTGGTGTCAATACACTTTCCTTCAATCTTCTCTTTTGCAAGCTAAACATGACCAGCTTCATGAACTGTTCCTCCTAAGGTTTGGTTTTTATGCCCCTTAAAATCCTGGTAAGTGTCCTCTGAATGTGTTCCAGTTTCTCCATGTCACTTTTAAATTGCACAGTCCAGAAATGGATAGGTTCCTCAGTCTTGTAGCTATGCATTTTTGTCCTCTACATACGTACAGGATATTATATTTGCTGTATAATAACAATATCCGATGTCAACCTGTTACATTTGCTTGTGTGCTCAAGTTTGTCAAGGTCATTTTGATTTTGTCCTAAGGTATTAACCATAACCTTAATGCATTTGTGCATTTAATAATATTTCCTTCTATTCCAACTGTTTGGTAATTATTGAAGGTATTGAATAGTATTGGTCCAAGCCTTGATACTTCCCTTCAGGTCAATCCAGAATCATTCACAAGCACCTTCTTGTTGTTCAACCAATAGAAAATCTAACAGACCAACCATTTTATTCATCTTATTCACCAGGATATCGTATCAGCCTCTGTCAACCCCTGAGATCAGGGAATACTAAGTCATCTATTGCATTTTCCTAGTTTATCAAAACAGCCCTTTGTCATAAAAATAGATCAGGTTAATTTGTCATGACTCGTTCTTGGCAAAGCCATTCTGGATCCTGGTAATCTTATTCATTTATAAATGTTCACATATGTGCTGCTTGATAATTATATTCTAATTATAATCTGTTCTGCCCTCCCTTTAAACTTTAAACTATCTGGTTTTTACAATACATTTGCAGAATCTTTCTCCTTGACTTTTGGATATTTGGATAAGCTTCTACCACCTTTTTTCTTCTTCAAGTGTTTTTAAGGATGGCAGTCAATGCATTTGATGTGTCTTGTGCCAGTTCTTTCAACACCCTGAATTTAATTCATCACACCCTGGAGACATAAATCTATTTAAGGATATAAAATAAGCATTCTAAATCATGGTAGGGTCCCTGTTGCTCAAATGGAACTGGTGGGTGAATTTGTCCAACTGGATTTTTCTCACTTTCACATTTTCAATCTTAAATTTGTTTCATCCAATTTCCACATCAATTTATGATTTGGTTTTAGATGTCCATGCAAAAATCAGTGCATGTTTCTCTTCATCATTTTTGTACTGGCAATTCTTCATAAAGTACAGTATGTATTTTGTTTGTATTTCTCCAGGACATGCATACTGTATATTATGTTCTATGAGCAGTTTCAGATCAGTTCAGGAAATACAAAGCAGATAAGAGTGCAATAAAATAAAAGCAAAAGAATGTCCACTTCATCGCTGTTATTATATACCAGTGATGGCGAACCTTTTTTGGTTTGTGTGCCAAAAGGGGGTGTGTGCGCATGCTAGCGTGCGCGCACGTGCCCACACCCATTCCCCCCCCCCCCGGCTTGGGACGGTGAAAAACGGCCCAACGGGCAAACCGGAAGTTCGGAAAAATGCACTTCCGGTTTGCCTGTTGGGCCGTTTTTCGTACTCTGGGGCTTCAGGAAGCTTCCCTGAAGCCTCCGGAGGGCAAAACGGCCTTCCCCAAGGCCGAAAATCAGCTGGCCAGTGTGCGCATGCGCGCTGGAGCTGACATAGGGCAACGCCTCGCGTGCCCTCTGATATGGCTCCGCGTGCCACCTGTGGCACGCATGCCATAGGTTTGCCATCACTGTTATATACTGTATTAGAAAACCTTCACCATAACTTTTTAGTCATCTTTTTAATTGATCAAAATAATACTGTACATGTACAATTTATTTACAAATCTGTTGTGACTGTCTCTTAAAAATATTCACAAGTATCCACTGACAAAAATCTACAGAAAGTAATTCTAATGCAATAATTGTAATGTATATTATATTTTCATTCTCACATTTTATCAATAAATGTATTTTATTGGTAATGTATATGACAAATTAACATGGAACTCAGTGAAATTAATTCAGCAGACTCAAAGATGTGTCTGTGTCTCTGCATTAAATTTAGGAATTCTCCTTAAGAAAAATCCATAAAAATGGCTAAATAAAATCAATCCATTCTTCTCTTTGTAAAAGCTGTATCAATAGTTGCTTTTCACATGCAAAAATCATATTGATGTAGATTGAATGGAGATGGTCCTTTTTTCCATATTAAAATTATATAGCAATAGGTAGTCAATTTATATCAGGTTCATTATCAGACGGGACTCATTGCTCTAAGGTGAGATCAAAATAGGAAGACATATCAAATAAATGAAATGTCTTCTCAGTAAGAAGGAAATGGGAACAGATACTCATAAGAAGCTATAAGGCAATGTGAGCTTAGATTGTGTCAGGTATTGTGAGCAGAAAATAGATTGTGTCAGGTATTGTGAGCAGAGACCAAACATTTTTATTGCTTTCTAGTAATACTAGATAAAACATTGACATTTAAGGTATTGTAATTTTGCAATATTGTATATGTAATTATCCAGTCCCTCTTTATCATGTTACATGTTACAACCCAGCTTTCCATGAATTTGCAAATACTGTGATGCAGTTATTGGTAGTTACTATTTTGAAAGAAAACAAGTAATTAAATGTATATATTTGAATAGGTGCTTTTCTGAATAGTCAAATCAACATGTGATTAAGAAAAAAATATCCCACTATTTAATGTGAAGAGAAATCTATATAATTAACAGTGTAGGTTTTGTTAATTTATTAGAAGTTGTCACACATAAGTTCAATAATACTAAATTGAATATAGACTTTTAGCGTAAATTTGTTTGTCATCAGTTTAGTAAATGTTAAGGTTAGTTCTGACTTTAACTTTTTAGGAAGAAAAAAATCTAAATTTGGATTCACAGAGACATCATGGTGAATCTGATAATTAAGGGTTGGTTCCAAATATTTGAATTTTGATTTTAATCAACAGACCAAGAAACGACCAAACTGATATGAATACAATAGCACTTTGATATTGTTTAATTCACAAATGGTCAATTGGTGACTTACAGGTCTCATATAATTAAATGAAGATTTGGATAGTCCCATAAAGGAATAACATGTGATGATTTGATTGGCTTGGTGGTTGAGATGCTCTAAACGTTATTAGACCCATTCTGGGAACCATCACTGAACCACCATCTCCTATACCATAAACTGGAACTGTCCAATTAGAAAGAAATGGAACAAGTGTAAAACTATGTCTTTAACCCTTAACTTTCACATGGAATCTGAAAGGATATCAGGATCAGTGATATTAAAGACCACACAGAAGTATAAAAGGACCAAGAGAAGCATACTATCTGCTTCCAAGCTCTGACAAAGATTGTATGCAAGACTGATCAATGCCATTGCTGACTCACCTCCAGAATGGACCCCTGACACAAAAGGAATTCAGATATTCTACTATTTCTAGGCACTCTATAACTGCCCTTCTACTATCATTTCTGTGCCTTTCCCTCAAATGTTAGTGTAAGAGACTAAATGATAATTGTCAAAAATAATCATATTGAGGAAGGTCTTTTTAAAAACTAGGCATGCTACAACTTATTCAAGGCTACAGGCACAAAACCCTCCAAAGTGACGTTTTGTCCAGATAGTCTTATTCCTATGGGCCCACCCAGGAAGGTCATAGCTCTAGCCCCGTGATGGCGAACCTATGGCACACGTGCCAGAGGTGGCACGCAGAGCCCTCTCTGTGGGCATGTGTGCCGTCGCCAGCTGCTCTTCTGGTTTCCGGCGCACACATGCACGCCGGCCAGCTGGTCTTCATGGGCACCGGAGCATCAGAAAATGGCCAAAAACCAGGCCGTTTTCCAGGCTGTTTTCTGGGCCGTTTTCCGGCCGTTTTCCAGGCCGTTTTCTGGCTGGTTTTGGCCAGAAAAATGGCCTGAAAACGGCCCAAAACACGGCCTGAAAACGGCCAAAAAGCAGGCATGTGCGCGCCGGCCAGCTGGTCTTCGGGTTTCCAGTGCTCCGGCGCACGCACATGTACACACATACACGTGCGTTCCGGATTGGGCACTCGGTGACAAAAAGGTTCGCCATCACTGCTCTAGCCTATAGATAGCTGCAGACATGCCAGAGAAGATGCTATATACTGTATTTCATCAGAGTTCACATATCAGAAGTAATCTGAAGTAACATGGCAAAATACCAAGTCATCATCATACCATATTTTGTAGTATGGTACATGAGAAGTTAAAACCTTAGTGAATCTGAGTGAGTTTATCAGTGCTAAGAAATCTTTCTACTACCTACATATGTCTATGGGCACCAATATGGCTGCCTTCCCTGTTTTCAAATATTTATGCCATGAGATATTTCCACACACATATAAAAGTGAAAGTTTCAAGGAACAATCTAGCATTCCATAAACTCATAAATAAGGTCCTATTTTTATTATGAAGTTTTGGATATTTCTAATTTCATATTTGTGTCTCATTTTGTTTCTTGTCTATGAGAGTTTCCAAAGTATTAGAATCTCTTCATGCTTTTTCACGCTTCATGCTTCATTTTTCTTTCAAAAATATAGAAGAAGAAAAAATCAATGAAATTTTAAAAAATCTAGATTAGCACCATAGGTCAATTAGTTAGTAAGCAAATTACAGATTTTAGCATCTTGTTAGCAAATATACACTCTATTTTGTAAACATTTCTCTCCAGAAGTTCATACTTTCCTTCTCTTCTGAAGTTTCAATGGACGATCTTTTCAAATATATATTAATGCTGAATTCTCCAATTCATCTTGCAATAAATAAATAGCACTCTTGTTATTGGGCAGATTAAAAGTAAAGATCAGGCAGGTATTGGTAACCAGGCAACCACTAACCACTAAACACAAATAGTAATAATTATTTTAAAAAAAAACAGAAAACATTCAGGTTGCTGTACTACTTTCTGTTTGCTTATTTGTTTTTTTCAGGATATGTTATTACATTTTTAATAAATATAGAGGAAATTCTCTGTTTTTGAAGCAGAATTAAACATGCTGCAGTCAAAAATATTATGATTTCAGGCAGAAGTTATCTTTAATGGAACCACCTTAAGAAGAAAAACAACAATCCCGTAGCTTATTTTGTGTATGTTTATGCATGTGAATTTTGTGTTTATGTGCTTGCATAAAAATAACATTTATAGCAATAGCAATAGCAGTTAGACTTATATACCGCTTCATAGTGCTTTACAGCCCTCTCTAAGTGGTTTACAGAGTCAGCATATTGCCCCCAACAATCTGGATCCTCATTTTACCCACCTCAGAAGGATGGAAGGCTGAGTCAACCTTGAGCCGGTGAGATTTGAACCGCTGAACTGCAGCTAGCAGTCAGCTGAAGTAGCCTACAGTGCTGCACTCTAACCACTGCGCCACCTCGGCTCTTATTTAAAGGTCGTAGAAGTTGTGAACCTTAGTTTTAAATTAAAAATTAATTAATTGGCTCTAAGGAATATTAGCTTGAAATACAATACACAGAAAGCATGTGTAAGAACAATCAATGCCCACAAAAGACTCAGCTTACTTTATGATAAATTTTATGCTCTAATCTTATCATTTTATGGATTTTTTTATGTGGTGGATTTTTAAATGTTGTAAGCTGCCCACAGTTACATACGTGTGAGTTGGGTGGCTATATAAAATTAATAAATAAATAACATTTACAGTAGCTTCCTCATGCGAATTTGGAATAAAAATGGTGGTAATTTATGACAATAAAATTTATTACGTTTATTATGTTCCATTGATTGTTATTTTGCATCCCTTTTATTATACTTTTTCTGGTATCTTTGTCAAAGTTTGATTACATTTAAATATTTTAAAAAGGAGTATGAATTCTGGATTATACTTAGGCATGAGGTTACTTTTCTTTATATGAATCTCATAACCTTGTCCTATCATAAGTTAGTTTTTTAGAAGTGAAAATATGCATTGTTTGGTATTCAAATATAGTAACTTACTGAATTAGACAGGAACATATATATATATTCAGTGATCAAAACACTGAATGTGTTCAGCCAATTTTTTCATATGCTTCACTATATTTGCTATGTGATAAGTTGCTGTTCCCATTTGTTATTTTGCTTATCTGAAGCTTCCTCGTGGAATTATAATCATATTCTTATCTGTTCTAGCTTTGTTAGCTGACTACTGATGAAATCAGAATATGCTCCAGTATAACGTATGGCATAAAAAAAATACAGATTATTGCATGATTCATATTGTACATCTCATAGCAAATTATTTTTTTTAAAAAAAGTTTGCTTTTAAGCTAATTAACAATGCAAACTCACCAACACTTTGATTTTCCAAATGAGGCTTAATGGGATGCAGAAGACAAACTTTATGCCAAATACTCAGGATATAGGTAGTCCTTGTTTAACAACCATTTGTTTAGTGACTGTTTGAAGTTACAATAACCAAATCTTGAACTTGCTTATGGATAAATCAATCAACAAGGATTACCATAAAATGGGTGACTCAAATATTTAACCCAAAATGAACAATTATAATTGCTTTTCCCTGACATAAGAATCAATTAGTGTTTCTTTTATCACCTGCTTAAATATTTTTTTTAAAGAAATTGACATCAGTCCAACATCTAAACCACAGTTTAATCAATGTGGTCAACTGGAGAAACTCTTCATATGACTAGAAAGCCAATTTAAAAAGGGCCTCTGCAACTAGATCCCTAAAACAATGGATGAATATATTTGAGAGTATAACTTACATATTATTTACTGGGATTAAAATATTTTCCAGAGAGGAATATTATAGCACTACCAATAGCACTTAGACTTTTATACCGCTTTACAGTGCTTTACAAGCCTCTCTAAGTGGTTTATAGAGTCAGCATATTGCCCCCAACAATTTGGGTGCTCATTTTACCCACCTCAGAAGGATGGAAGGCTGAGTCGACCTTGAGCCTGGTGAGATTATCTAACTCTTTCACTCCATTACAAAAGTCTACATCTCCTTTCTCTCAGTCCAATCCAGGTTTCAAACATCATATTACAGTGGCAAACTAGCTTCACACTTGCTGGCCTGCAGCATTCTCAGGGGAAGTAGGCTCATTCAGGGCTTTCCTCTACCAGCCCTATGTCAATCTCACCTGGGCAGATCCAGTGCGATTTCCAGGTCCCTGCACAGAATGCAGCCGGCATTTTCCCACCACTGAAATGGCAGTATCTATCTACTTACACAAACAATGCTTTTGTGCTAGATTGGCAGGAGCAAACCCAGAGACAAGAGACGGGAGCTCACTCAGTCCTGTGGAGCTGGACTCAAATTACCAGAATGCTGGCAATTGCTCAGCATAACCAGCATCGTTAAGCCTCTGTGCCACCACATCCCCTATGTTAGTAGTAATAACTGACATTGTCATATTATCAGTAATACTAACATTATCAGCTAATTTGTCTCGCTAACTCAGAGAAAGCAGAAATCTAATTACTACTGTCTGTAAGGCCTTTCTTAACTCTAGAATTAGAAAGAATAAGAAGAGTAGAGAACACTTCATATAGCACACTTATATTAAGCTTGTGCAATAACCTGAACACATACACATACCCATGTTTCCCCAAAATAAGACCAGGTCTTATTTTCTTTTAGGCCCCAAAATAAGTACTAGAGCTTATTTTTGGGGGATATCTTATTTTTTCCCATGTACAGGAGGCCCACTTCTTCTGCTTGCTCGCGGCAGGGCAGGAGGCCACACGGCGTGCCACTGCCACTGTCACGAGGCAGGGGGTGGAGCTGCCCCATGCGCCCCACACCGGGTTACCCCAGGGCCCTGCAGTCAGGCCACCCATGTCCCGACACCTGCCTCACAGAGGTGGCTCCGGCAGCCCCATCCAGCAGGATCCCGGGTGGCCACCAGCCCACTTCTTCTGCTTGCTCACAGCTGCAATGAAGCAGGAGGCTGAGTGATGTTCCAGTGCTGTGGCCATGAGGTGAGGTGGGGGTGGGTGGATCTGTCCCAAACACCCTGCACTGGCTTACCTCAGGGCCCTGCAGCCAGGCCATCCACTCCCTGACACCTGTCTCGCCTCGCCTCGCAGCCACAGCACCAGCACACCACTCAGCCTCCTGCTCCATTGCGGCCGCAAGCAAGCAGAAGTGGGCCACATGGTCACATGGGCTTCTGCTGCACATGGGTGCTGGTGCTGCCACCACAAGGTAGCTGTCAGAGCATGGATGGCATGGCTGCGGGGGCCCTGAGGTAAGCCTGTGTGGGGCACATGGGGCAGGTCCATCACTACCCCACTTTGCCTTGTGGTTGTGGCTCTGCGAGCAACCAGACGGAATGTGCAGGCTCTTAATTGGGGCTTATTTGGGGGGTAGGGCTTATATTAGGCACACACATAAAAACATGCTAGGGCTTATTTTCTAGATAGGTCTTAGTTTCAGGGAAACATGGTATTTACAACTAAGTAGAATTGAAAGTTGGACTTAAAAAACAAAATGTTTTCCCCTGTACTTTTGAAACACTGATGTACTAAAGGAAAGGGGTAAACTGTTCGCAGGACATGGCCAAAAAAAAAATAAAAAATTCAAGGTTATCTTGAGTTAAATAGCAAAGTATCTGCTTTGCTGTTTTATCTCTAGCAAAAAGTTTTTTTTGGGGGGGGGGGAATGCTGCTTTGCACTTTTCTCTCAATCAGAACCTTTGAAGTCTTAGATATAATTCTTTCAATGACAATTTATCAAATTGTTACCTATACATTGTGACTTTATTCTGGAAGTGAATGGCAATTATGTGTATCTCCCTTCATAGCAGCTTCGAGAAATAACGTCTCTGTAAAAAGTCCATAATGTCAATATTCTGCATACTGGAAGAGGAGCAACCATGAAAAAGACAGTTATAACTGTTTTTCAAAGCATTACATGCCTCTGTATGCCACCTATAAACAATTACTAACCCAAAGAGCTCTTGTCTTCTTTCACAATGCAACGAAAATCAGGTTAAACCAGGATTAGTCAATAATGTAAGTTATATACCAATGTGGCAAATTGTGCAATATAAAAGTTTTGGATTCATTACTTAGAAGTATAGTTTATTAATGACTGTTTTTGCTAATGAATCATTTTCAATTAATAAATATGCAATAAAATGATGTGATTCAGAATGGGAAGAAAATTAGGAAAGCTCATTAAAGTCAGTAGATGTGCTATGAGTACCTAGCAAGTGAATAATTCATCAACTGCACAATGCACTTACTTTTGAAAGGAAAAAAAAACCTACCCATAAATTTCTTTTATTACTAAGCTAATTCTACTTTTGTTTAGAGGGATGCACATGCACACATGCACACATGCACACAAACACACACACACACACACACACACACACACACACACACACACACACACAGCATAAAGGGCCAGAAAGTTTAATTGCAAATTGATTAACATGGAGCTCTGCTAAATAAATCAGCTGAAAGACATTTAGGTTGACACTATTCTAGGTGCTCAAATTAAAGGACTGTCCCATTGCATTAAATACAGTACATTTGTCACTGATAAACTAACAGTCACTTATTTGAGCTGACAGCCAATGGCGCAAGAAAGCAATCTATACAATATTGGATTTAATGAATGTTTAAATTATTCTCTATCCAGGAATCCTAACCATAAAAATGTTTCTGGTTTTATATTTCCTGGTGGAATATTTTAAAAATGATTTTAAAATGTTTCATAAAGATCAAAGATGTGTGTGTGTAAGAGAGAGAGAAAGAGAAAGAAAGAGAAAGAGAAAGAGAAAGAGAAAGAGAAAGAGAAAGAGAAAGAGAAAGAGAAAGAGAAAGAGAAAGAGAAAGAGAAAGAAAGAGAGAAAGAGGGAGAAAGAAAGAGGAAGGGAGAGAGAGAGAGGAGAGAGGGGAGAGAGTTTTTCTTTCATTCAACCCTGTGCCCAATTCTCAGGGATTCCCAGGACAAGTCCCTGCAATTTTCTTGGCAAGCTTTTTCACACAAATTGAGATTTGAGCATATATTACCTCTTTTGTGGCAACTGATTCAGGGGTGGGTTCCTCCCGGTTCGGACCGGTTCTCCCGAACCAGTAGCGGCCCGCTGGTGATGTCACGATGACATCACCGAACCGGATCGGTCGATGCCAGTCCGTGGGGGCCGCCATCTTTTTTTTGAATTTTTATTTTTTTGAATTTTTTTTATTCCCCCCCCCTTCTGAGCATGTGCAGAAGCCGACTTCCGGCACTGTGCATGAGGTCGCCATCTTTTTTTCGGCTTTATTTTTTTTTTTTTTGTTTTTTTGTTTCTCAGTCCAACACAGAAGAAGCATGCGTGTGCCCACGAGGCGCCCACGCACCCACGAGGCATGTGCACGCGGCTCGGGAGGGAGCGAACCGGCAGCGAGGTAAGTAATAACCCACCCCTGAACTGATTTGCTTCAACATGCAATTCAGGGTGTTGGCTATTATCTTTAAAGCCCAAATGGTTGGAGCCAGGTTATTTGAAGGACCACCTCCCCCCAGTTACATCTACCTGGCTTACCAGGGTGGCATAGCAAGGTATGTGATGGGTCCCATCTCTTAGGGAAGTACATCTGGTGGGACCCAGAAAAGAATATCATTCCTCCAGAGAAAACATTGGCCCCCAACTTTGATACTTTTCCAAAAGGCCCTGAAGATATGATTGACATGGAGCTAATTAAGTGGTTGATGTGATTATGCCTATTGGTAGGGCAGAGGGTTATGGTTTTTTACACTGTAGAATTTTAATGTTGTAAGCAGGGATGGGTTCTGGATCATTTTGCTGCCGGTTCGCTCAGGGTTACACCGCGCGCGCAGCAATAAAAAAATAGCTTCTGCGCATGTGCAGAAGCAAAAATTAGCTTCTGCACATGCGCAGAAGCAAAATCCAAGATGGCGGCGTCCACGGAGACACCGGTGGAACCGGCTCCGTGACATCATCGCCGAGCTACTAACGGTTCTAAAGAAACAGTTAGAACCGGTAGGAACCCACCTCTGGTTGTAAGCCACCTAGAGTCGCCATCTGTGAATATAAGCTCACCATATAAAGTCATTTAATAAATAAGTAAATAAAAGAAATAAGATAGAAGCAAGAGAGAGAAGTAATTGATTTATTAAACAAGTGATTTGTCTTAGAATACATAGTATTAGCATGCTGAAATGTGAACCAGAGAGTGCTGTCAAATAAAACCTCTAATATACAGCATAAAAATCATTCAGTGTATCAGTACAATCAATACAAAAATCATTCAGTGTATCAGTTGTAGTCCTTGACTTACAACAGTTCATTTATTGACCATTCAAAGTTACAACAGCACTGAAAAAAGTGACTTATGACCATTTTTCATACTTAAGACCATTGCAGTATCCCTTTGGTCATGCGATCAAAATTCAGGTGCTTCATATTTATGACCATTGCTGTGTCCCAAGATCATGTGATCACCGTTTGTGACCTTCTGACAATGGGGAAATCAGATTCACTTAACAACGATGTTACTAACAACTGCAGTGATTCACTTAACAACTGTGGCTATAAAATGGGGCAAAACTCATTTAACAAATGTCTCACTTAGCAACATAAATTTTGGGTTCAATTGTGGTCGTAGGTCAAGGAGTACCTGTATATTGAGGAAAAATAGTTTCTGCATTCTGTATGGTACATTTATTTCTTTGGTCTTGCATATGCCTTCATTCTACCATGTACCAAAAATAACAGAAAATCCATAAACAGTAAGTTCCCTGGCACTGTAACGTGATGCATTATTCTATATGATTTTAAAATACAGTAAATCCCATTGATCTTAGGGTTTAGTTTGCAATAAGCTTGCATAGCATCCTTCCACAGTTTTTTTTTTTTATGGTTCAGAGATTTTGCACTACAACTGCAATCCATAGAGCCACGAGTTATATGGAGCACATTCATATACAAGAAAGGCAATGTGTAAGAAATAGTTGCACAACTCATAGCCCATTCACCCAAAATTATTTTACTGTTAGCAGTAAATGCAATACCTCTATTATTTCCCCCCACTTTTCTAAACATGAATTAGAGAAAACAAGCAAATATTTCTCCTTTGTTTTCTTTGTTGATAGCCTCCGTATAGATTACACTTACCTCTAAGCTTGCAAGTTTTATAAATGAACAGTAATGATATTGTCATACCCGTCTCATTTAAAACTAATAAAGGATTGGGTGAAAGGATAAAGGAATAGAAAAAGAAGCTATAAATTAGAGAACTTTGGCTGATTCCAGAAGCCTAACAGGGTAAGCCTTGAATGCAAGACTATATCAGAAGTCCAAGGCTGTAAGATCAACAAGATAAAAAAAAAACCTGGAAGAAGGCAATAGAAACCAATTGTGTATTGTGTATTTGCTAAGAAAACTCTATGGATGAATTTAAGTCACCAGGAGCTGACTAGGTTTCTTTTATTTTAACTTAACAGAATTGAACAATATATAACAACAATCTTATTTGCTGTTGGGAAGGCTATCATAAATTATTGCCAAGACAATAAAGTTTTTACGACTCTCTGCTCCTTGACTGCCACTTTATCCCTTTGCAGTTTAGCTATTTGTATAGTATTTCTGAGCAGACAAAATTTTATAGGATATCTAGCCTATGCTTATTGTTAGGGAGACCCTTATTAAGTTTATTATAGTTGGCAAAACAAGTTTAGACTGGATTTGGCATGTGTATCCATCTATTGAGCTCTTCCCAAGGACTTTGGATAGGCAGGTATTGTTTGGGGATATTAAAAATATCTTCACAGGATGTACGCTGTTCCAAATAAAGTTGCCTTTTGCAATTGACTGATGGTGAGTTTGTCAATGTCAATGGAGTTCCAATGGTATTCCAGATGTTTTGGGATTGCTAAAGTACTACTATTATTATTATTTTGCTTTCTTTTGCCACAGTCATTCTAATTCTATTTGTAGGTCTTTGCATTTTGTGATTTTCTCCAGTTCTTTCTCTTCTATTCTGCTGTCTCCAAGTATTGCAACATCTACTGTACAGCCATTTTTGTCTTTCTTAACAATTATTAGGTCTAGAGTAATATTATTATCATTGTTCATTGCACAATTAAGTCAGAGGTTGAGTAATTTATAAAAAAATAAGTATAGATTTAATAAATAAATAAACAAACAAACACATAAAAAAATACATGCTTCAAATCATGTGGAGAACGTTGATTTCATTTTTGTCTTAGAGATTGCCAAATATCAGCTGATTCAGATTCTTATAACTAGCATTTTAACCTATCATATTGGCAGTGAAGTATTTACGTATGTGAACGAAGCACCATTTTTGTTTTGCTGTGGGGTTGTTGTTTTAGACTCTCCCTACACCACTTACATCAAATGACTCCTCTAGTTAGATTTATTTTATTCAGAATTTTCCTTTCTTCCAATAAAACACCTTGCAGTTTATGCATCCACATGGCTAAAACATGCCGCCTTCTCTTCATTATCATTTTAGCTTCTTCTGAATTGTTCCCAGAGTATTTCTTCTTATGAATGCATTTATAAGTATTCATTGCATGAAGCACATAATTATAAATTATGTAACTGCACAGAAACCCATACCACACACCATAAATAGCATGGCCCCCATTCCCTGCAATGAGTTTCATTCAGAAACTTGCATCCCCTTATCCTGGATGTACTCTGCATTTTGCACACATTGTCCCATTAAGGTAGCTTGCATCTGTTGCTCCTGCCTACTTATTTTCTTACTTCATGGCTTGATTTTAGTTGCATTGGTTTAGCTGTCACATCACTTTGGACTAAGGAAAATTACTCTGGACTGGATAAGATTATTATTTTCTCCTGAACAAGCCCATCATGAATATTCATTATCTGATGGTCCTTCATGGCAACCATGCAAGGATGCAAATATCTTCTGTATATCATGCAAAAATAGATTTTGATGATAAAATATTGAAAGGTCAGCCTTCTTAATAAAATCTAGAGAAAGGAAAACAGACACACATTTGTACACACACACACACACAGAGAGAGAGAGAGAGAGAGAGAGAGAGAGAGAGAGAGAGAGAGAGAGAGAGAGAGAGAGAGAGAGAGAGAGGGTGCCTGAGAGAGGTTGCCCAAGAGCAGATTCTGTGGCCTGAATCATAGCACTCAATATCAAAGGAAAGGATTGTGGTGATGTACTAAAATGGAGCAATATTTCTCCATTAATTAATACCTAATTCATTATGCTTAAACCCATCTGATTGATGGGAAAGTAAAATTTAGAGCTAGACCAGTTAGCTAATGCCAGCTAATAAATGATTCACTAATCCCAATTAATATAAGACTATACTAAGGGACCAAAGGGCCATCAAGAAGAAGAAAGTATGCCATCAAATCCAGCATACATTCTTTTTCTCTTCCAAATAAGAACTGATGGCAATTCCATTCTGCTATTTTGCTTTTTCACTCTATTCCACCCTTTTGTTCAATTCTAGCTGATAAAAATGCAGTGAAGAGGAAGACTGTTGCATAAAAGGCATCACAAGAGCCCTGGTGGCACAGTCGTTAGAGTGCAGTATTGCAGGCAAACTCTGCCCCAGCCAAAGTTCAATCCTGCCTGGCTCAAGGTTCACTCAGCCTTCCATCCTTCTGAGATTGGTAAAATGAGGACCCAGATTGTTGGGCCCAATATGTTGATTCTGTAAACCACTCAGAGAGTGCTGTAAAACACTATGGAGCAGTATTTAAGTCTAAGTGCTATTGCTATTACTATCACAAAAAGGAATGTTTTTAGTCAACCTACAATCATTAGACTCAGACAGGAACACTTGCAGGAAAAGCTGCAATGGCAACTACAAATGTGGCTCACAGAAAAGAGGTAGAAATTTGATCATGTGATCATGACTTTTTTGATTTTTTTGACATCTTCTGCAGATGCCTCCAAACTCAAGTAATTATTCATCTATTGAAATGTTCTGATTCCCCATCTGACTTGGTGCATTTTTTAAAAAATATATATATTCCAAACCAACAGTGTAAAATACAGATATTATTTTTATTTACAGGATGAATTTTCTATTCTTTCATTTCATAAACTTTATATGCTTGTTAGCTAATAATGGCCTCTGAATCAAAAGCCTAAATGATCAAAAAGAACTCACTTTCTACTCCAGTATCCTGCTAGCAGGAGGACTATAAAATGGTTGTCACCTCTGAAATATGCAAATCACATACTTTTTGATGTATGCAAAACTGAGTTGAAACACTCAAACCTACTTTGAAGATTTTTTTCCTCAGTCCAACCAACTGCAAGAATGATGCTACTTCATCTTTTTAACAAAATTATATGATGCATTTATTTTAAGAACCAGTGAAGAGGTTTACAAAGCATCTTTAATAGCTTTCCCAAACTGATCTGTAAGTTTTCTTAAAAGAACAAAATGTTTAAATATATGCAATCTGTATAATTGTCTGAAACTTCTAAAAGGGATTCATGCTTGCATTTGCTTATATGAAAGTATATTGCTGATAAAGATATTGCAGAGCACTGTAGTTGCAGCAAAGTAAAGCTAGTTTGGTAATCCTGAGTTTTCCCACTAAAAATATTGAGATCTGAGAAAGCAGAGATGGATTGAATACTTATGCCTTTCCTCTACTTACTTTTAAATAATTATATCTAAAGAGGATTTGTGAAGTTGTGGAGACACCACTGAAGTTGTGGAACCACCACTGAAAAGGATTTTGATTCAGTTAACCTGGTCTTTCCAGGGGAGAAAGAGTTCAAAGGATTATCTGCAGAGTCAGTGTGAGGAATATGCTAGGCAGGGGTCAGATCTTGGATTTTATCCATTGGATTCTAGCCTTGAAACAGATCCTATGGATTTGACTGAGACTGCTTAGTTATTCCTGATGAATGTCTATGGAGATTCTCAGTCATTCAGGTCATGGTTGTCCCAAACGTGTTTTTTTCAAGAGGCAACTGGATTTTCTTGTTTTTCTTTGAAGACGTTTCACTTCTCATCCAAGAAGCTTCTTCAGCTCTGAATTCCTGATGAAATTGACAAATTCTTGGTACAACTAACTTGGCCAACATCATTTTAGTTCCATGTCGCACCTGACTGACCAAGGCTTCCTGGGAGGTGACACATGGTTAGATTCTGGCAGTGGTGAAGTTCTCCTTGAGATAGGGAGTAGATCTGTGATCCCTTAAAGAGGTGGTAGTCTGTCACTCTCAAGAAGCCATCACTAGACCCAACTGTGCTGAACATTTTTGTCTTGTGTCTAAACTTCTCTTTCTAATGAACTTTGTTGATGAAGTGATTGCATAGCAGCTTTAAATAATACTGGAGGAATCTGATTATCTGGACCCCTTTCAGTTAGAATTCAGTGGGCAGCACTATGTTAGGTTCTCTGGGGCGGGTTGCAGACAGTATTGATGGGGGAGAGATCTAGCTCATGGTTCCTGCTTTGCAAGGTTCCATGGGGCTCCATGGTGCCCACACTCCTGTTTAACATCTACACAAAACTTTTGGGTGAAGTTATTCATCAGCATGGAGTGAAGTATAATCAATATGCAAATGATACTCAGCTTCATACAGGTAGTCCTCATTTAGCAACTGTCTTGTTAATCGACCATTCCTACATGTGACAGTAATAAATAGTAGTAAACCACAGTGAAATAAAAATTCTGACCAATGCTCACAGGTCCAAATTTTTGCAGCTAACCACAATGCATGATGGGGTGAGAGTAATGCTAGCATAGCTATATGACACATTCATCTTAATGCGACAGCAGCAAGAGTGCTGCTACCTTAAGACTGCATACATGGACCTAACAATGCACAGCCAAATAATGAAGCTTTGTTTTCTTGACCCAAAATTAAGTCTGAAAATTTTGGCTAATTATTTTATTAATTAATTAATCAAATTTCTATGCTACCCATCTCCCCTACAAGGTGCCTTTGGGCGCGGTCAGGATTGTAGTTAATCCAGAAATTATTTAACTGGAATTAATTTGACCTTAATATGTAACCATATAATCCAGGGTGAAATGCTCCCGGTTTGCTCGTACCTGTTGGTCACCGTAGAGCCAGTTGCCAAGGTAGCGCGAGGCGCCGCCCACCCGCCCGGATGCCACCATTTGGGTTCTTTTACCCTCTGCGCATGCGCAAAGCATTCTGTGCATTCGCAGAGGGTAAAAGAACCCAAATGGCGGCAGTCCAGGTGGGTGGGCGGCGCCTCACGCTACCTTGGCGACCGGCTTTATGGAGACCGACAGGTACGAGCGAACCGAGAGCATTTCACCCCTGATATAATCTGTAACCATATAGTCTTATCTCTTCCTAACTCTCATTTATCCTAACTAAAATGTTGTACATCACATTATTTTATATTAACTCATTATTTAAATAAAAATATGCATTGCTTCCAAATATGGCAAGACAATATAACTGCATTTGGAGTCCCTCCTACATATTCTAATGCTCAGTACTCTAAACTTCTGTCTCAGAATCCTGCTTTTGTGGTATCTTTGTGCATATGTGCGCTTGCAGTAACACAACTGATTATGAGATTCCCACCCATGGCCTCTCTTGTACGATTTTGTCTTCGTAATGAGCTAATAGCCATTTTCTGACTGCTTTTTCTATTATATCCTGTTTACCTAATGTACCATGTAACTGTATATTTCTCAAGGTAGCTGGCAGCTGTGTTGTATAACGCTTTATGGTTATTTATGTAATTGTGATGTAAATGTATTTTGCAAATACTGAAAGTATCTGGCAGTCTTCCATCACATTGCACAGAAAGCATTCAGTTTCATCCATATAATTATTTTTAACTTTTGAAAACTCAAAACATAGAAAGTGATATTCAGGTTGAGCAGTAAAATAACTGGAAGAATGATTTTACATAATTAAACAATTGAAGCATTCATTACTGTTTCCTCAAGGCATATTTCTTTGTAGTACAATAGAACTATATTAAAAATGTACACTATGGGTACATTTATTTAAGACAAAGATGCCAGATTTGAGACAATAATCTTTGATGTGTATTTCATTTTCTCTGTATTCAAAGATACAAAATAACTCAAATTATATGGCATTTGAAAGTATTGTTTAGGAAGTGTGGGCTTCCAATATTTTTTTAATTAAAAAGAATGACCAATGTACTAATATTAAAAGAAGAAACTAGTTTAGGAATAGGACTTCTTACAAATTATGATCTTTTATTTAAAATTATGCAAATTATTTTATTAAAAGTTATGCAATATATTCATATTTAGAAATACACAATTTCTGAAACCACCAGTTCTGTTTTGCAAAAGGGAATTTTCTAAAACCTTTCTTCATTTTCATTAGACTCATCATTAAAAACCTAAAAGCCAAAATTGACAATAGCTCCAAGTCATAACAAGAATTCGCAGTTGAATCATCCTGATTGAAGCACTCTGACTCATTGTCGTTATGTATAAATAAAAAAAGTTTTCTATTTTTATACATTTCATAAATTCCATCGCAACCAAAATATGTTTATTACCAAGACATAGTATCTACCAACAGGTTTAATAATGAGTTCAGAATGATAGATTTGATCAGATGTTTGTTTCTGTACTTGTATCTTATTTGTCTTTCTTTCTTTCTTTCTTTCTTTCTTTCTTTCTTTCTTTCTTTCTTTCTTTCTTTCTTTCTTTCTTTCTTTCTATAAAAGACCTCTTTTTACAATCCTGTAATCCCTTAATTTGGGGTAGAGTCAGGGTGACTGGATGGCATTGAGCTGGATGCCCTTTCTGTGCCACACGGAGTTCACAATAGATATTTTTTATTTGCACCCTAGGAGAGAAATATCTGCAGCTACCTAGGATTTAACTCTCAACCTGCCAAGTAGGAAGTGAGCATCTTCTCCACTAGACCATCAAGCTGCTTATTATCTATCTATCTATCTATCTATCTATCTATCTATCTATCTATCTATCTATCTATCATCTATCTATCTATCTATCTATCATCTATCTATCCATCAACAAACTACAGTAAAAAAATTCATTATCAAAACATTTAACAAAATGAATAATTCAGGAGTTTTCACAATTTATATGAACAGCACATTTACTGTAATTCTACCCAGCTTCTTTACCTATGTACACGAGGGCAAATAGTAAGAACTAGACAAGGTCCCACTTCTAAACTCCACTTTAAAAATACTCAGGTATGGATACGATTTTAATTACATTGTAATAATTTCAAAGAATGACAATGAAGATAATCAAGAGACTAGAGATTAAATGCTGAGAAAATAAATAGAAGGCCCTTGGAATAGTTAGCCTTGGGAAGATTGGATGAGGGCTCTTGGAATACCTTTAAAAAAGCACATGTAATGTCTGAGACTTCCTAGAGGCATAATATGGATTTAAGATACAAGAAAATTTTACTTATATGTTAGAGAAAAGGAGTTCAATGGTGAAGCAAATTACCAAGATATGTAGTGAGATTCCTTTCATAGTCCAAGAAGCTGGACAACTATCTGTCATGGTAATTTAAATTTTCCTGCAAGGATTAGTGTGCTAGGCTAGTGTGCCAGCTTGCAAAACAGATTATTAAACGTTCCACAATTTTGCAAGCCGTTTGAGATCAGATATTGTTCAGATATAGATCTCAAGTGGCTATATTGCATGTGCTTTTATGAGATAAAGTATCTTATTGAGGGGATCACCTCACCTCTGCAAAATCTGCATGGATTTAAAACAGATGAAGCCAAGATTTTGAGATATGGCAGCAGATGGCCTTGGGATTTTAGTTCAGAACTTCCATTTCAGTTTAATTTTATCCTTGAAAAAACAAGGAAACTAAAATAATCTGAAATGCAAGTCAGGAAGAAACGAGTTCTGATTGCTCTGTCCATGAGACTTCATGAATTACAGGATTTATTTATTAGCATTAAGGAGATGTGATTTTCAATCACTTTGTGATTTAGAAACAGCTATTTCCCCAATTGCCCAAAAAACCAGCTGCACAAACTTCACTGTGCATTCTGTTCAAAGATCCTTGAAGTTGGTTCATAGCTGTAGCTGTACATATTGTGGAGCGTGGTGGCTCACATGATTAGAACTCTGGGTTGGAGGTTAGCAAGCCTGCGTTCAAGACCCAAATGCTGCTGCATATCAGGGTGAGCTCCCATCATTCACTCCACCTCCTTGACAGGAACATGAAAGGAGTCCCCATGGGTGTCCCCTGTTTAATGGTGATGTTGCCAGCGAGTCCTTTTAACCCAGAAGTGCCTTAACAATGCCTACAACACAAATGGTATGGGATTTTATAGATGAAAATAAACATTTTCACAAGGGTCACAATGTTCCTATCATGGTCAATTTATTGTGGTCTGTGTGAAGGCTATAAGCATGGTACAAGTTTAGCAGCAACCTGTTGTTCACCTCTTGCTGGTATACTATTAACTTTTCAAGGGAAAAAAGCAGACTACTTGCAAATTTATAGTAGAATAGCTGATTTGTTACTCTTTGTCTGAGCTGAATGTCTGGGTAAATGCAGATTGTAACTACAAGATTTATTTCCTTAACAATTTGCATCTTGTTTCTCAGTTTCTGCAGTGGAGAAAAAAAGCTTTATTTTTCTTTATGGTTTTTCTAGTTTCATCTAGATCATTGAGCTGAAGCCATGGCAAGTTAGTAACTAACTGCTTTAGCACATTTAAAATGATATGATACACAAGTAGGTATACTGTAAACCTGACAAAATTAAGTACACAAGTGAAGGTTTTTGGTTTTGTTTTGAAGTACATAAAATATTTATCTGGATGTTTTATGGTGGACTTATTGTGAGTCAGGCACTACTGGGTCAAAACCTCACCCCAATTTGGCTCAAGAGATTCAGGACAGGCAAATGTGTCACAACCTCAACTACTGATATTAATTTCCTTTAATTAAGTATGCTGTAAAATTCTTCTGAAATTCTAAAGCAGCTCTCAAATCTTATCGTGGAGGAAAGACATGTAGAATTGTTACTGTAGATCATGTACCTACAAAGGGAAGAAAACAAACAAACTTGACAGCTACTCTGTCAAAAAAATCATAAGCTACATTTCAGAAAGATATCCCTTGATCTTGTAACTGTAAGTGCACTATAATTCTGCAAGACAGCAGCAAAAATAAAAAATAAAAAAAGATCCCACAAAATACCATACTGCTTGTTAAATACAAGTGCTTTTGTTGTTTTAAAAAATAACGTTTGGAAAATCTTGACTGAAACATGAAGGAAATACAAGATAAAATTTGTGAAATAACTCTGAATGAAATCCAGTATTCTCTGCCTAAAGCAACCAACTAAATGCCTATGAGTGGTTAAAATAAGGACTTGAATTAGGCAGAAACTGATTATTAGATATATTCTTCTGCTGATAAGGTAAAAGCAGCAAGAACCATGGAAAGGAGCAACTGTGTTATTTGGGGGTTCAAGATATTACAGAAAGAAAGAGAAATTGAGGGTACACTGAGGGTACACATTAGATTCCAAGAGAGATAACTTCAAGAAGCTTTTTAAAGTACTTGGTATTTAATGGACTGAAATCCTAATCTTAAATAAATTGTGTACACACCACTATATACTATTCCAATAGAAAAAGAAATGGGGACAGCTTAGGAAAAAGCTGAAGAATCAATAAGGAAATTTCTGTTGTCTAAAAGTTAAAAGGAACATGTACAGGAAAATAAAAATGGATGTTTTCCTTGGACTCAAATATCCCTTTTGCACAACTCAGCATTCTCCTCCCCCTTTCCTGAGATAAACCAACATTTCATCATATTCTCCATTTCTAACTAAAGGAAAAAAGGAAGCTTGTTACATAAAAAACTGTTTTCTGAAACATGGAATCTGAAGTACATAATCTATCAGTGATGGAAATACTGAAGAAACCATTATTATACTGAAGAAATCATACAATATTACCAAATTGTAATACTGTAACCTTCTCTTACCCATTTTTTTTTTTTAATAAGGAAGACACATAGTTGTTGAATTTAGCTCCATGCATCTCCCGGTTTCAGTTTCTGGTTGGTTTCTTTAGTTGCATCAACTTCCAACATATGAATATGATAGCGTAGCTTCGTAGTAGAGTTGAGCGATAATAAATGATCGCTCCAGATCTGCATGAAATTGATATTATACACTCTAACGCAAGCAATAGGACTGTTGATGTGGCTGGTGGGATTTCTTTTAACATCTCTAAAAGATCTGGTCTGTGAGATTCTCATTAGTATCAAAAAGAAAAATGTATTTACACTTCCATTTAACTCTCTTGGCAGGTTTATGCTGCTATCTCTTCTCCCTTTGCCTGAGCCTTGCCATCATTATTTGAGGCATCTAAGCTGGATGAGGGGGAAAAGTCAATAAGGAGATGGATTTATCTAAAATGGTGCTCATCTTTATTCTAGAAAACCAATTGGAAGTTTGCAAGATCAATAAGTATAGTGTGCAATGTCTTAAACTGTGTTTGCTTACCACTTGCCCTCTGTATATTATTTGATGTTAATGTTCTTTGAACCCAAATCCAAATAGGAAGAATAAACTGTCTGTGACCAATAAAGCCACCCCCTTGTCTCTGTTTGAACCTATCATTACCTCAAACATTACTTACTCAATTAATCCATGCTAAACATGTCTCCCTGGATCATAAACTCACTGAAGTTGTTTAACATGCTAAAATAAAATATACCTCAGTTTACTGGACAAGTCTGGACTTTGTCCCGATCATGTATTCCTTCCTATTTAGAAGGCTACCCAAATTCTGTAATAATTCTGGGTGGCAAACAATAAAAATGTGATGCATTACAGCATCTAACCATTAGGGCAATATTGTTCCCAAGCACAGAGCTCTGGGAAATGCGTTAACCTCAGCTTCTGCTTTTTTGGAATTTTCCCCACAAGACACTCTTAAACTACCATGTTTTAACACTTCCCTTTTGGTGTCACTCACAAAGCTGCCTGACTTTCACCATTTCCTTCATCCTTCATCTGCACAATAAAGTGTTCTGAAGATCCAAATGTTTCTTCCTCAAAATCAGGCCATTGCCTATTTCATTATTATCTACTCTAGCAGACAATCAAGGTCTAATCTTTTAGCTAAATGTACATGATACTTTTAACTATTGGCAGGCCACCATTTGCTTGGTAGGAGTCACAGATTACCACTTTAGAAGACTAGATTGCAGTGTATGGGGAAAACATTCAAATAGATTAATTCTATTTTGCATGGGTGTGGTCCTTGAATTTTCTATTTTCCAAATCTGGGATACAAGTTTGGATGAATGATATTTTCCAAACTGTGGGAAACCCTTCTTTCTTGTCTATGTTCCAGCTTAAAACTGTTGGAAATTTGCAAGTAATTCTTTCACTAAATTTGAAGAGTTTTAAAAAAGGAGGAGGAAGATGGAGAATGCAGGATGCCTAATTGCCAATTTTCTATTAAACCATTCTTTGCTTAATAATTCCATTATGTCAAGGTGTACACCTTGATTTACATACTTCATTGTCTAGATTTATTAGACATTTATTAAAATGTAACGTATGAGTATTGAGGTAGGTCATTCCGATTGCTAGTGTATATCTAAACTGTAAAATATAATAGAATTAGGGTGATTAATATGTGGTATAAATATTACAAGGAGGTGAAATACTCTCAGAGAGAGACAGCACAAAACAATATCATCTGGAATAAAATTTCCCTTATTACAAGCCCAATCACATTTGTGAAGAAAAATTAACTTTGACATTAGATAGAAGCTATAGTCTGCTTAGGATAGGAATAGTGAAAGAAAATGAATAGTGAAATGGAACTAATAAAAATGAATAAAAATGATATAACACCCTCCCCAACAGATATAACAACATAGGAAGTGTGATTTGGCACAATTTTAGAAAGCAATAAGTAGAAATAAACAGTCAAGTGTAATATGTGTGGTTGGCAGTGAAATTTAAAGAATCTACTTTCAAGCAAACAAGAACTATAACTGCAATTTCACACACCCACACAATGCTGTCAACTTCATATCAGTATTTGGTAGTAAATCTCAGTCCTTCAAACACTTAACCCTGTATTCAGGAATGGGCTTATTCAGCAGAAGACTGGCAGGCATCACTTGAGTGAATTAGACTCTAATTTGCAGACAACAGTGAAACCATGTACAGAGAAATGATTTGCCCTCTAAGATAAAAGGCATCAAAGCCTTTATAGTAGTTTATATTTCAAAGTATAAAAACTACTATAAAGGGAAAGCAATTGACAGTGAGATGGATGACATATAAATTTAATTAATTAATTAATAAACAATTTAATCAATAAAAGTGTCATTGTCACAGTCATGGCATCACAGTAGAAGCCCTTCTCCTTTTGTACATTACTCACTGTCACACAGATGTACAAAGTAGCAAGACTTAGATCAAATTGTCATGACCGCCATCTTGATTTTTATGTACACACACACACACATACACACACACACACACACACACACCATTGCTCTGGGTTTTATCCTCTTGTCTTTTAAAGTTATAGACGTGACGCCGCGAGTTTAACACCTGTGCTGTAGAGGATATAAATGCCAGCTGTATCAACTCACTAGCAGTACGCATTCAACTACTTCTACAGCCTCATTCTGTTCTGACCCGGCTTCCTGATAAACATACACAGCACAAGTAGTGTCTCACAAACATCTTTTTTTAATGTTTACAGCTGCTAATTGTTTGCATTAGCAGTCTTTCAGAGTTCAAATAAAGTAAAATAAATCTTTTCTTTTCAACAGCTGCTAATTAGTGTCCTTAGCAGTCCGCATAAGTCTGAGCCGAAATCAAACAAGTCTGACTAAAAGTCTTTCATGTAACAGCAGATAACACATACACCTTGCTCTTTATAGGCAAGCTGCCAAGGAACAGTTTGCAGGAGGCTTTGCCAAGTTCAAACAGGAACAGAAAACGGAGGCTTGAATTTGCAAGACAAGATCTGGGAATGAACGGAGTTGTTTCCTGCAAATTCCTCAGTTGTTTTCCTCACTTAAATAGGCTATGGGAGTGGCCAATTATCCCCAAGCCTTACTCCCGAGTAGTCCTTCTCCTCAGGAGTCATTCCTGCCTTTTGGCAGCTCTGCGCACGCGTGCATTGAGAACAGGCTCTTCTTCTTCTTCTTCACTCATGGCAGCCTCTGGAGGTTCTGAAGGCCCTGGCTGAATCCCTGCCTCTGGCACCGAGCCTTCTCCAGCCTCCTTGCTGTCCTACTCTGGTACCAGCTGCACAGGCTGCTGGCAAACCACAACACATTCTTGTGAGTAGAGATACTCTACTAACCCATGAGTTTTCTACTCAGTCTTGCTGATGTGGCTAGCCAGCTAATTCTAGAAAGATCTGTGATTTACTGCTCTTAATCAGAGGAACCTAACAATAGCAATAGCACTTAGACTTATATACCGTTTCATATTGCTTTACAGCCCTCTCTAAGCGGTTTACAGAGTCAGCATATTGCCCACAACAATTTGCGTCCTCATTTTACCCACCTCAGAAGGATGGAAGACTGAATCAACCTTGAGCCTGGTGAGATTCGATCTGCCAAACTGCTGGCAGCCGGTGATCAGCAGAAGTAGCCTGCAGTACTGCACTCTAACCACTGCGCCACCGTGGCTCATTATTAAATACAACTTTGAATTATTGGACATTGAAATCTAAAGTATTTAACTCCACAAGCATTCAAAGATTAATTCTAATTTAGCAAAAGGAAAGAAGGAAATCATACAAAAAGTAGGCCATGTGGTGGCATTAATCCTCAAAACTCGAGAGAAATTATCAAATAGTTATTAAAACTGATAACTCCACAGAAGTTACCAATAGTTATTAAAACTCTTCAGGGAATCACTATACCTCTAAGCAGTAATCCACAATATAATAACATTAAAATAATGACTGCTGTTCTATTCTATGTCCCACCAGACTAAAGAAAGTATTTTCAAAAACTTAGGCTCAAAGAAAACTCTGCTTTTGATCAGCTCAGCCCTTGCGGCTGTGCAGTGCTGAGAAAGGATGATCCAGGTGATGTACTCCAATGTCAACACTGAATTTCCTTAGAAAAGTATATTGTTACCAAACATCATCATCATCATCATCATCATCATAATGGGGATGGGGACTGATTTTCTCTAAAGGAAGATTGTATCACTTAGAGGAGAAAAGATTACTATAACCCTGGCCAAGACACATCACTCCAGGCCAGGGGTGGGTTCTGGATCCTTTTGCTGCCAGTTCACTCAGGGTCACGCCGGGCGCATGCCCGCTCAATCAAAATATAGCTTCTGTGCATGCGCAGAAGCAAAAATTAGCTTCTGCGCATGTGCAAAAGCAAAATCCAAGATGGCGCCCACGGAGACACCGACAGAACCGGCTCCGTGACATCATCGCCAATTTACTAATGGTTCTAAAGAACCGGTTAGAACCAGTAGGAACCCACCTCTGCTCCAGGCATTTCCTGGGGTTTGCTTCACAAATGGCAGGTCTCTAGTCCAGTTTTTCAATTCAGAAATTTCCAAAATGTGTGGTAATATAGAAGAGCTAAAACAAGTAAATGAAGCCTATTTGATTTGTACTAATTCTCTGATGTCATTAAAATAGTTCCCTGAATTGTGACCAATAGATTTTCATCTAGGGCTCTTGACGAATAAAGATCATTGCATGGAAGATTTATATATCTTTCCTACATCCATTAAGAGCCAATTTTTTAAGGGTTTTACCTACTCCTGTTTTAGATCCTTCATATTATTCACTGCCAAACAATATCATTGAGAATCTAATTTTAACTAGAGCCACCTGACAGTTCAGTCTTTGTATGAAAGATGGCTTTGCTATAATTAGGTGGCCTTGTCTTATTTACCATAGGCTTTCATTAAAATAGAACCCGGTTTTCATGCCATGCATAAACTATTACAAAAAGAAAAAGAAAAGATAAAGCCTGAGAGGTGTAAACGACTCTTATATGGGTTTGTGTGATAGCAAATATTCATTTTACACATATGTGCTAAATCTTTTTATTCATTCAAGCCTTGTTCAGAAATGCATTAAACATGATCAGAATCTAATGAGTTTCAACCTTGAAGACATAAGACAACTTCATTTCAAATCAAACACAAGAACAGGGACAAAAAAGGATGGGCTAAGCTTCAATATTGGGCTGAAGACCCCAGATTATTTTATGAGATACTGATAATCAGGATATGCAATATTTTATTTGGTAACATAGATGGGGGTGGAGACTAATACAAATATTGGCAGTATGGACTAGACATAATGAATTGAATTGTATCACCAGCAAATTAAACATGACAACTTAAATTGGCCAATACAGAAATTTGCCTGTTTTTGTGATCAAGTGAGAAAAAATGTCAATAGGACAAAACTATACTTGAATATCTGTATCTGAACTTATTACCAGGTAACTATGCAGCACTAAAGTCTAAATTGGTCAAAAACAGACCAGAATGGTAAATGTAAAATTCCAACTCTGTCACATATGTTCTGGAGGCATAAAATCTTCAGAGAAAAGAAGATTGGTAAGAATTATTTTCCACATCATTTCACTGGGGTATATAATTAAAATTAGATTCATAATAATGATTCTGATACCAATAGATTTGTATTTTGCTTATGTATTTTTTCTGTTGTTAATACTAAAGAATGGAGTTATATCAATGAATCATAGGTTATTTATAAGGTAAAGGTTTCCCATATCCAGTCATGTCCAACACTAGGGGGCAGTGCTCATCTCTATTTCTTAGTCGAGGCAACCAGCATTGTCCAACAACATTTCTGCGGTTATAAGGCCAGCATAACATCATGCCGCATTGCAGAGCATGCAGTGAAATACGGAATGCTGTTACCTTCCTACCAAAGTGGTACCTATTTATCTACTCGCATTTTCATACTTTCAAGCTGTAGATGGCAGGAGCTGAGGCAAGAACAGGAGCTTGCCCCATCATATGGCACTCGAGTCTCAAACTTGGGCTGTCAGCTTTCCAGCTGCCAGGCTCAGCTTCTCAACCACTAAGCCATCACCCACCCACCCCTTAGGTTATTTATCACGGTGTACAAAGTTTTGAAGTGGTAAATTTATTTCAAGGAGACTTGATTGAATCATGGATTGATCTGTGGCATTAAATCAAGTACCTCTGAATTGTTTCAAAATAAATTGAAGATAATGTGGAGATTTGATGGACTCCCTGGATTTGAAGACTTTCAAACATTGTTCTTTTTATATTATAATATTTTATCAGATCCTTCTGACAATTATCATTGAAGTAAAATATTTGACGTGATGCTAGTGGTGAAATAACTGGACTTATTTTCAAAAATTTTCTCCTAATATGCCCCATCAAATTCTTCTCTTTCTTTGTTTCTTTCTATCAAAGATAGCTATGAAGTTCAGTTTTTAAGCCCGTTCCTTTTATAGTCAATATTATGCTGTTTGGAAATTTTATCCACTCTGCTATTCATGAGAGGCAATTTGCTTCATTATATAGTTTTAGTAATTAAAAGCAATGTCAATGTTTATAAATATATTGATCCAATCACCAGTCATGTACAATGGGAGGGAATTTAAAACTATGTCACTTCTTAGTATCATTTTTTCTTTTCTTTTTTTTCTTTTTAAAAACATACTTTTATTATATGTTTTCACATTCTTCCCCCTTTCCTTTCCTCCCTTACATGAATGTATGCTTGTATTTTGGGAACAAATAGTGGTGATGTCACTACTATTAGTGTCCTGTTTTGAGTTTTATAGAGCGTCTTATAATTAATCTATATATTTAATGAACTAATTTAAAACTTATGATATTGTAAATTCTATGTTTCTTCAGTAATATTTTATTCTTTTCCCGCTATGTCTCTAGCTTCTTATTTTTCTTCTTTTATTTAATCATTTGGTGGATTTTTCAATCTACATTAAGAAGTTACTTTTAAAAGTAAGTAATCCCCCCCCGCCCCTCCAAGTTGTAGTGAGACATTTCTGCATCGGTGCTAGAGAACTTAACTTGTTGCCAGACAGTTGGGAAAGGGCTGTGCTGCTTTTCCCCCAACCACACTGCTTCTGCTTGGGAAGACATGCAAGGTGTATATTTCGAATATTTATTGTGGGAAAACCCTTGGCATTACCCAGCTCCAATTTTGAAACAATAATACCTTGTAAAGGTTCTATCTTGCCTGGTTGTTTTCAACATGCCCTGCGGGAAACTGAAGCAACTGCAGGAAGTTTAATTCTTCCCAGTTGCAATCTGTGATTGATTCTGTTATCAAATCTCAGAATAGTTCAATTGGAACCTTATGGCATGAAACCTCAGGCTTACACCAGACTTTGCCATTTGGTTTTTAAATTTAAATTGGTTCCCTAATCATTTGATTTTAAATAATGTGTGTGTTTGTGCATAAACATGCTAAACTTATAGTTTTTGTGTGTTTATATATGTTTGTGTGATTGTACGTTTGTGTATAAACTTATAGTTAATATATTTAATTACATATTAAACTTAGTTCTAATTTTTAAGCTGAAACTAAAGGTTGTTCCACCCCTCTTTGGAACTTCATATGTTTCTATTAAATCTTTTTTAATAAGTAAAGCTTTGCTTAGCTCACTGTAGAATTTTTGCCACAATGCATATAATAAAATAACTGAATTTCCACCCGCCCCCACACAACTCTTAATTCCTATAATTCTTTTTTAGGTAGGCTGCCAAATTTTTCCCCAAGGTTATTTTGGACTAGTTGTTGTGCTTTTGATCTGGGGAGTAAGGAAAGTCAATTAAAGCATTCATCATGTTTCTACTGCTATATGAATCAATGATCCATTTTAAATAGGTGAAAATGTAGTATACCATGACAGTTTCTTTAAAGAGTTATGGAAATGTAAAGTGTAATCTATTATAACTATGGAGAAAAGATACTCTCATTATTCTTTACAGAATATAAAATAAATTACTATATTGGTTTAAATGTAGTATGCATGAACTACATTATAGCTGTCCATAATTGATCCACAATTGTAGATTATATTCAGTGAACCAAGTAGGCCTTATTTTTTTTTTACCATCTGTCCACTTATTTTCTATGAAAGTAGAGTTCTATTTCCTTTGACATATCACTCCCAGAAAAATGAATGTAAATGTATATATCCAGTAGTCTAATAAATTCAACAAAGTTTACTTTTAATTTAAGTTAATGTGGATTCAAGCATAAGAATAATAATTGGAGGATTCTTGCAGTTGGAAAGGGATTTACTTCTTACAGATGATGATGATGATGATGGTTGATGATGATGTAAAGTGGAATACTGGGGTAACAATATGGAAACAATAGCTATGTGAAGCTAGTTTCCTTGGAAAGACTATTCTGCAATTGAGTTGGCACCTCCAAAAAGCTTGCTTAGCAGCTTTCATTTGAAAAAAAAAATCTAGACAAAAGGCTTTGAGAATGATCTTATGGCCTGGTCGTGTATACAAAAAGAGATTATTATAAGTAAACTAGGTTTTTGAAAAATAATAAATTTCATTACAGCATGTAAAAATTGCTGGGACGATGTAAACTCATCTATCGATTTTGGTTAATGAAATTGGTATTCTGTTTTGAACCAGCAAAAATGTCAAAGTCATTTTTTTGTACAACAAAAAGACTAGAACTAGAACACAGTCTCCTGGTTTCTAGCTTGATGAATTAATCACTTCACCAAACTGGCTCTCTCATATATATATTTTGAAATGCGTTTATTTAACTAAAATTAAAAATAAAATAAAACAAAGCTCATTCTTTGATTTTCTATTTGATTTAAAAAGAATCAAGGTGCCACTGCACGATGTGGGATTGGTTTCCTTGCAAATTTTGAAGGAATGGATGAAAAAAAAATGGTTTAGATCCCTGTATCAGTGGTACAATGCAATGGCAGTGTCTCTTGTTGATTAATACTTGGTTGTAAGGGCTGTAAGGGCTTGTGCGATTGTTAAAAAGAACACAATATGGTACCATATTATGCTCTGGAACTCCTGATGCTTGAATGTGACAGGATGTCATTATATGCTCAGATCGGCACAGATATTTGTATGTAGATTAAACTATAAAATCATAATTGAAATGTATTTTGGCAATAGTCATCAGTGGTATATTTGTTTATTGGTTCAGTAAAAGTTGGAAAGGCTATGTTAGGGGACAGAAATGTTGGCAATTTCATAAAGATATAGGATATTTCAATTTTTCTCATCTTAACCTTGAGTTCTGCTAAATTTATTTCTAACTGAAGCATGCAAAACAACTTTTCTGATTGAGTTTTGGATTATGTATACTTCTAATTGTGATATTTGTGTCCTTGCTTCATTCAATCTTGGTTTACAATGGGGTTTTTTTTCCTTTCTACCTGAAAGAAATGATTCTATATTTTCAGTTTTATTACTTGCATTTAAATATGTACATTCCTCAGAAAAAAAGCTGTAATCTTGTTTAATAAATTCAGTGGAAACAATAGATAAAAACCTCATTGTACTGAAATGAGAAAGCTATAAGTTGTCTGAAATTAATGAAAATAAGATTGCTTTGGTTTGAACATTTCCTCCACTGGGTATAACAATTACATGGGTAGGTTTCAAAACAGAAATTATCTTGCTAAAAGCACAATTTTTCTACCGTAGATATCTGCCACAAATAAGTATTAATCCAATTCTTGCATGATTCCCAAATATTGTTTTTCTTAGCTAAATCTCACTTGAAAGGTGATTCTTCATAATTCATGCTTCTCTTTCCTGTGAAACAGCCAATAACAGCCATTTCATAAGATGTTTAGCATACAAATATTAATATTAATAACTTTTTGATCAGTTGGAAGGGCCTCATCTATTAATAGCACTTAGCAATAGCACTTAGATTTATATATCACCCCATAGTGCTTTACAGAACTCTCTGGGCAGTTTACAGAGTCAGTATATTGCTCCCAATAATTTGGGTCCTCATTTTACTGACCTTGGAAGAATGGAAAGCTGAGTCAAGCTTGAGCCCATCAGGACTGAATTCCAGGCTGTGGGCAGAGTTTGCCTGCTATACTGCATTCTAACCACTGCACCATCAGGGCTGTAATCTAAGAGTAATTAATCATTACTCTTACAGCATTAAATTGGACATCTTTTTCTCAGCCTTTTTTAGCCTAGGATCCTCTGTTGCTCATATAAAGGGTACCTGTACAAAATAGAGTTAGAGATAATATTACTTGAACACTAAGGTGGGACAGTGAAATGACGGGATGCAAATCACAGACATGAGTGAAAAAGCCTAATGCAAATAATGATTGAGGAACAGCCAATTAATTGCTCAATATTACTAGCTGAACATTGGGATAATTTCCAACTGTAAATGATGTTCTATACTTGATACATAGAATGAGAATGCTGCCAAATATGTAACTTTTTTTTAAAAAAAAATCCAAACAACCTTCAGCAACTAATTCTTCTACCTTCCTATATATACTTTCATATATATATTTAAAGAAGCAGTTATTAATATATTCATATATTGAAGATATTTCAAGTCTTCCAACAATAATAAAAAAATATAGGGTCCATGATAGAAAATGGCAGAATTCTAGAGGCCCTTGGAGCATTTAAATTTTTAAGAGATTAATGAAAGCAATCAGAAATATCCCACATTTTTCCCAACTTCCACTTTATAAAACAAACACACAATATTTTGCCAACTAAATTAGGCCATTTACCTGATGAATTTCATAGAGCAACAGAATCCCACAGTGCTGTTTGCCAGAAAGGATACATTGATATTGGCCTCCCTCCTGTAGGTTAGTAGCAAAATGATGCTACGAAGATCATTAAGCAGTTCATCCAGAAAGCATTAGAATTAACTCCATGACTCCTCTACCGAGTTAGATTAATCCGGAAACATTGTAATCTGCAGAGTTTATAGAAAAGATTCCACCACTTAAATCTTCTTCTTCATTCCATAATTACATGTCTGCACTTGGCTCATTCATTTCTGGGATTGGACTGTCATGGCTTGGATTCCTCCAGAAGATAATCGGTTTCAGGAGATTCGGAGATGATATGTTCATGTTAGTTCACCTCATCTGATTCAGAGGGGAGTTTCAGGAGATATTGTTGAAGCTCATGTTGATCTCATTAGGCATTGGGGCATGGTACAATATCTGAAGTGATTCAACGAATGCATTCCTATTTAGATGACTGAGAAAGACAGAAATGCATAGGAATTATAGAAATAATAACTAATGGTTGCAAAGGCATGTTGATGTGCAAATTTAATTTAAAAAATTCAGTGCTAGGGAAACAGAAAAGCAGCTGATTTATAACATAAATCCTAAAAGCAAAGGTTTATGGGTTACCTGATAAAAGGTCTTCAGCCAGTCAGTTATAGAATGGAAACAAGAAGTCATTTCATCCTGGTACCAAATTACAAATATTTTCCTTAGACATTTATCATGCTATGTTACCCTCACTGGTAACTGCGGGAACTTGGGAAATTATTTTTTTTAATTCAATGAAGATCAATGAATTTAGGATTGGCAATATATAAAGTACTTGAGTCACATTTGATCTACTGTACTTTAACTTCCCACATATAAGAGAAAACTTTTTTATAATGGGTATTAGGAATGTCAAATCAGTAACATTAATCAACAGAATGACCAGATGTGATTATCATTATATACACGTATATCTAGAATTATACAATGGAACATCTGCCTGAGTGTCACCTTGCAAGTTGGATTCACAGATGGTGTTCATCTGTATATGGAAACAAACAGAGTCCCTGCTAAGCAGGACAAAGCTAAAATGCTTGCTCTGTGATGGGTCTTGTGATATATTTGAAAAATCTTTCAGGGAGCTGGTTTTACTTTGAATTTTTTTCAAAATGATGAGCATCCCTGATTACAGGCTGTGTTGGCTTAGGACTGCTGAAGGGTTTGGAGGAGTATACTTCTGTGAACAGAAACTGGTCCTAATTCAACATGATCAGTGCTTGAAATCATCACATTCAGTACTACAATTCTAGTTGCTGAATGACTGAATTTGGTTACACCATCATGACAATAGAGCAGGACCTATTGCAGTTCCTGCTTCACTGTCATAATGGTGTAGCCAAATTCAGTCATTCAGAAACTGGAGTTGTAGAGTGCAGATGCTCACATTAGGCAAACTTAAGTTGTTATGTCTCACTGAGTTTAATAATAAAATGCATAAATGTGCTTATTAATTTGTATGCTTTGCTTTATGGCTGTAAACAAACCAATAGGAAATTAAACACTCGGAATGCTTAGAATATTCTACATATGTTTCAGACTTTGCTTTTTGGATGTTCCCCAGTTCAGAATAGGAGCATTTCAATTTGAAAGCCACAGGCAACACATTACTGGAATTACATTATTCACATTGATGAGGATGAATCAAATTTGACTTTGAAGCGGTGCTTGGGGGGCTGAACAATTGAAATAAATGAAATGATTAATTTTCTAATTCAGAAATGACCTTTCCACCTTATGGAAGTATCACTATTTGGATTTTAGATGACTTTTATTTACTTACTTTTATGTATATAATTTAGAAACTACTTGACTCCAAATGACACCTGGAAGCTTGTGCTTAAAAGTGTAAGAAATAATATAGAGAGAAATACACAGTCAGAGGATAAACCATATAGCAATAGCAATAGCACTTAGACTTATATACTGCTTCATAGTGCTTTTACAGCCCTCTCTAAGCGGTTTACAGAGTCAGCATATTGCCCCCAACAATCTGGGTCCTCATTTTACCCACCTCGGAAGGATGGAAGGCTGAGTCAACCTTGAGCCGGTGAGATTTGAACTGCCGAACTGCAGCTAGCAGTCAGCTGAAGTAGCCTGCAGTACTGCACTCTAGCCACAAATTCCTACATAGAATTTGAAGATAAGCATGGTTTTTTTCTGGAAATTTCAGATCCATATTGAGATGAGCAATTGATTGATTACATGTCCTCAAGTTGGTGTTGAATCTGGTGACCACATAAATAGTTCTTCTCCAGGATGAAAGATGAATTCTAAAAGGAAAAAAAAAAAAACAACTCAGGGTTTTTTTTTCCCCAAAGGGAAAATAGATTGACAGTAAAATGGAGTGGAGTATATTTTGAAAAATGCACAATGTGGCTGAAACGTTTCCTTCTTCTTTCTTTAAGTTCTAAAGATTAATGTCTTTGCAAACCAGAGCTTTTTCCTCAGTGCTTCTAGTAATTTCCATCTAAGTGACATGATCAAATGAAAAAGAAAAAAAAAAGACAGTGTATGCTATTGAAGATTGTTAGGAAAAGTCCCATAGTATTTTATTCCATCATTCTATAGCTTTCAGGCTCATGCATAATATTAAAGATGAAAATCTTATCATCAGCAAGAAGCCCACACAAGTGTCATAAAATTCATCCAAGATTGCAAGTCCCTGAAGCATGATGGTAGTGCTCTATGTTACTTTTATCAATCTCTGACTCCATGCATTTGTGTGTTTGCATGCATATGGAGGACAAAGGCTGTAACAATTTGGTAGTGAAGCAGAACTATATGCTGCATTAGAAACAGAATATTTTGATTTTTGAGTTTCCAAACTCACAGAGTTGCTTTTTGTGAGATATAAATGTGATTAATAAATAAAAAAATAAAGATAACACAATCTTTTTAAATAAAAAAATGAAAAATTAAAGAAATATATCTTTAAGAATCAGTTTTGCCTTCTCTAGTTTTCTTAATTCACATTTCTCTGTTCTGCAGCTAATGAATGTGTCAATGAATGGTTTTGAAAATTAAACATTTACAGTCTATGATGAAAGTGTCAACATAAGGTTGACCTCTTTTTTTATCACGTAGAATGAAAGTCAGATATAAAATGTGATTTTATCCATTATTTTACTTGTTATTCGCTTTCACTTAAATGGCAGGGAGGGAAAGCCATTTTTATTAACTGCCAGATTTTTTCAGGAGCAGAGGGGAGGGACGCAAGCAAACCTGAGAAGACACATCTTATTTTGCTGATTTCATGTTTGATCTCATTTCACCGGCTCTGTTCATTTTAGAGTGTTTATTTACAGGAACAGATTTCTTTTATATAAACACTTCATTAGAAGAAGTGTTTATCCAAGGGGACACTACATTACCAAGCTATGAAATAGAAGTTGTCAAGATTTGAAAGATTCAAATGTACTTGTCAAGGGGAAAAAACTGTGGCTCATTTCTGCTCTCTAATTAACAAAGCAGCAGAAATGAGTCTAATGTCGAACGTATTTCCTGTTCTTCAAGAGAAATTTGATGTGAAAATGGATGATAGAAATACATATTCTATTTTGTAACATATGAAGAACAGGGAACTGGAGGAAGTGAAAGATACAGTGGAAAACCTAGAAAATGTTAATCACTCTATATTCAATCACTTGTTATAGCTGCTCATTCAGACACCTATTCCATTGTATTAAATCTCATTCCAATTGAGTTCATCTTCTGGTGATTTCATGGACACAATCATGTAGTTTTCTTGACTGCATGAGTACATAAGTGTGCTTCTGTCTTATTTCAGGATTAAAAAAAAACCCTCTAACTTTCAGTCCAGATATTCTGTGGTGGTCTCCCATTCAAATATCCCAATTCTGATTATTTTCTGAATTCATACAAGATCATTCAGGTGTTTTCAACTGCTCAGATTATTACAAGTACATGTGGTAGATACTTGCTGTTATCAAGTACATGTGGTAGATACTTGCTGTGGTAGATACTTGCTGATTTTTCCATTATTTTTAATTAATGACTAGAAATAGCACCACAGCATAATATGTTCCATTAGAATGAAATGAGACGGTTTCCAGCTGCACGTGTTGGAAAGAGGAAACTTCTGACAAACTTCTAGATCAGTGATGGCTAACCTTTTCTGGACCGAGTGCCCAAAGCGCGCACGTGCGTGCACAAACCCCAAAAATGCAATGCGCGTGTGGCCCCCGCACATGTGCCCTGCCCCCCTGTGCATATGCCCCCCATGCATGCATGTGCAGCCCCCTGCATGCGCCCACCCATGCATGTGTGCACCCCCCACGCATGTGAACCCCCCTCATGTGCCCCACCCCCCATGCATGCATGGCAGAGACCTGAAAATCAGCTGGCCAGCAAGAGGCGCGCACACAGGTGGTATTCGACCGGTTCTCACCGGTTTGCCCGAACCGTTAGTAAATTGCTTATGCAGTTCAGAGAACAGGTTAAAAATAAAGTGCAAGAGAGGTGGTTTTTTTTTCCCCTCTCCCTTCAGTTAATAGCTCCACTTAACAGTTGCAGCTGGAATGCAGCCGATACACGCTGAATCAATAAACAACAGAAACTGACAGGATTAGGGCAGGGAACCCCATCAATCACCCATCTAGGGATGGGATTGACCTCTTCCCTTCAGTAAGAAGGACAAGATTACAAACATTTTCATTATAAAGAGTATTAAGTAACACTTCTGTGATCAGCTGATACTCCCTGGAGTAGTGTTGGCTACTTCTTGTTTCTTTCTGGGGGAAAAGATACAGGAGGGGACAATGATACAGCTTGATCATACAGGCCATGAATTTAATGCATGTGTAGTCTAGCCAGCTGTATTGCTTCTGCTGTGAAGCACTCAATTTAGGACATAGAGAAGATAGAATATTAGAGTTGGAAGGGTTAATGGCTTTTGGCAGCACGCCCAGGCTTTCAATTAACCTGAGCAGCTGCTCTTAGTTTCCCTCTCAGCTGCTGCGTTTGCTTTGGGGTTGACTTTTTTTTAAAGGGGAATGGCTGTTTTAAGTTTTCTGCATTGTTTTAGTGGTTCCTGGCACTGTCCTTTTGGGGTGTACTTCCTTCACTCTTTTTGAAAGCCTCTAGTGATGGCAAGCTATTCCATTGGTTGATTGGTCTCATCCTTAGGAAATTTCTCCTTAGTCCTAGGTTGCTTCTCTCTTTGGTTAGTTTCCATCCATTGTTTCTTGTTGTGCCGTTGGG
>QLTV01004097.1:1245047-1255358 GCA_003457575.1 Thermophis baileyi
AGGGAGCGGGGTGGGGGCGCGGGGGGGGGCGGGGGGGTGGTTGGACTAGATGACCTACAAGGTCCCTTCCAACTCTGTTATTCTATTTTATTCTAAATATTGTAACAGTGCTATTTTATTGTGCTATTTTATTGTGAGTTGTATTAAGGAGAAATTTCCTAAGGGTGAGACCAATCAAGTTGGCCACGCCCACCCAGTCACATGATCCATTTCCCACAGAAAACACCGGGAGCCACAAAACCTGGGTAGGTGTGGCTGGGGGGTCATGTGACTGGGTGGGAGTGACATTGAATTGGCCACGCCCACCCACTCACATGACCACCAAGCCACGCCCACCAAGCCACGACCACAGAACCGGTAGTAAAAAAATTGAATCCCACCACTGGGCGTGCGCGCATGTGTGGCAGAGCTGAGCTGGGGTGATGGCTCACATGGCCACAGAGAGGGCGCTGCATGCCACCTCTGGCACACATGCCATAGGTTCGCCATCATGGTTCTAGACCTCTCAAAAGACAAAACCTTGAAAGTGCAGACAGGTACCAAGTTGAGGAGCATTTAAGACACATAACCACTGTTGTCATGATGAGTATGCAGTGCTTCAGATTTAATCTTTATGCACCCTCTCTATGCTTGTCTATGACCATAATAAAGATTCAATTTGAATTGATTTGATACTTCTGATTATAATTGATAATGAGCTGAGCTTTTCAATATTCTTATATAGTTCAGCTGCAAAACATTGATGGTAATCTCTGAACTCCCTATTCATTATGTATTAAAAATCTTTCTTATGCAAAAGTTACTGTATATTCATTTTTCCCAATTCACATTGATGTTGATAATTCATATGGCTTTCATTTATTATTTCCAATAAAATACAAACAATACATATACAATATCCACTTTTCATATATTCTTAATTCTTGAGTCGCAAGTCGTCTTTGTGCTCTTGTGTGAATACATGTATCTAACAGGCGATCAAATACTTTTATCAAAGTTTTTATTCAGTACTACTGTGATTAAAAAAGAGAAGCCATGTAATGAATGCAGTTCTTCTTCTTGTGCCATATCCATCATTGGACGTTGGCGATCATGTTGGAGATCCTATGAATGCAATTACAGAAGTCATTTTTAATGGTGCACTGAAAATAAAAATGAGGATCTTAGAAACCTTGATATATGTTGCCTAGAAGTCAAAGGACAACAGTGCAACAATAAAAAAAAAATCTGCAGATTTTAATTTCAACTTGTTTGCTTTAATGCTACATTTCTAAGGTTAGTTATCATGAACACATACACATCATAAGAAACAGGAAAAACTTGAGGTGGCAACTTGTAGCCTTAGGGCAGAAGTGATAACCACCCTGTTGAATACCTATAACTTATGTTTCCAATCCTTTGGAGGCATGAACTACATGAAAGTTGCATAGCAGCATTTAAAAAAAGTTCAATAAATAAAAATAACTCCTAACAAAATAAAAATTTTGACATGTTACACTTCATTTGGTACACACCACGCTCTTTTCCTAAAAATCACAGTGACCCTGGCTCATGGCTTAGTTCACAGTGAACTCATTATATCTAGAAAGTTGGAATATCAAAGACTTCCATACAAGTTCATAGTAATCTTTATGTACCCATTTTGTATAACCAGAATGGATATTCTTTTGGTAATACCAGAAGTAATCATGGCATATTCATTATTCCATTGCTATTTCAAATGTTCTACCTGTCCAAAATGGGACAATATTTTGAACCATAGCAGTGGTGAAATCCAATTTTTTTTTACTACCGGTTCTGTGGGCATGGCTTGGTGGGTGTGGTGTGGCTTGGTGGGCATGGCAAGGGAAGGATACTGCAAAATCTCCATTCCCACCCCACTCTGAGCCAGCCAGAGGTGGTATTTGCCGGTTCTCCGAACTACTCAAAATTTCCGCTACCGGTTCTCCAAACTACTCAAAATTTAAGCTACTGGTTCTCCAGAACCTGTCAGAACCTGCTGGATTTCTCCCCTGAACCATAGTCTATGAATGTGAATCTCTCTTGTTTATGATTAAACTTGTTAGTGTATTGCATTTGGTTTTGTACTGCAGGGATAAACAATACTTTAATGACTATGGCTACCGTTACCATTTTTTAATGGTAAGATGGCCAAAAAAATGAATGTGACCACACCATATATGAAAACAAAAGTAGGTTTTTCTAGGGAATGGGGGAGGAGAAAAAGATGATTTGTTCTTTAACATATAGGGGCATGCTATATTTTTCGCCTGTTCCCTACTTTAAAATATCAGGAGACTGTGCTATCAGTTTTTGACAATCATTACTAGAAGCAGTATCAAGAAATGCAAAAAGGGGACTTGAGAGCAACATGTGTATATGTAAGCATCAGGAAATATGGAGAACTGTAACAAAGATGTTACCAGCGCTATGTATTAATGAGACCTTACCACTGGTTCAATCTACGGTAACAAGCAATCAGTGTCGTCTTGCTCTTTCACTTACAATTGATGCCAAACTTTGCTAAAAAGTTCCTCCATTTTCCTTTTGATCAGATTTCCAGATCTTTCCAATTGAAAAACACATCTGAATGATGACATTACACTTACTCGAGTTATTTCCAATGTGTGTTCCAATATCAGAAAGCATAAATTTTGATTGTCTCAGCTAAGGGGTCTCATTGATGTATTCATGCGTAGATATTTAAGGCAGCATGAGATGTATTAGGTTTGATTTATTACACAAGTCAATAATAGCTTGATCTATTTGTCTGTCTCTAAAATGTCCTCTTCAATAAAATAAATATTTATAACAAAGCTGAGCCTTTCATTTACCACTTCTGCAAAGCAGAATTTCTGAACCTAAACTGTTGCATGGAGACAATTAGCAAATAGTCATGTCTCATTTAGTCACTCTAGGAAATTTAGTAAAAATTGTATCTGTTGACTTATGCCTATCATAAAGTTGGATGGATGGAACAATGGATATATATTTTTCTCTGCTCCTCTTCTTCCCTCTCCTCACAATCTTTCAGTTCCATTTGAAATGTTTCTTAAATTAGCCTGTATAATTGCATTTTTAAGTTTGTGCTATTTCTTTTTGCTACACATAATAAAAAGCATTAACATGAAAGTTAGGAAAAGCACATAGTTGTGTGAGTTCACAACTATTATGTTGCATTTATATTTAAAGTAACACCAGTTTATTACCAGCCACAATGCTGCATATTTCAGTCCTCAGTTCTGCATTGTAATAGTCATGAGTTTGTGGTGAATGTGAAGGTATTTGTATGCATATAAAATATAAATTACAATCCTGCTTACCTATACATCACTACCAGTTTGGGTTTAAATATCTTCCCAATTAAGTGACATGCACACACATGGGTGTTCACAACACAGAATTCAGTATCTTAGGGGTTGTGGTGGTTAGAATGCAAGCTAACTCTGCCCACAGCCTGGAGTTTTATCCTGACCGACTCAAGGTTATCTAAATTTTCCATCCTTCTGAGGTCAGTAAAATGAAGACCCAGATTATTGGGGGCAATATGCTGACATTGTAAACCACACAGAGTGGCTCTAATGCATTATGGGGTGATATATAAGTCTAAATGCTATTGCTATCACTATTCAGAATGCAATAAACATGATTGTCATGTGTAGTGCCAATCCTATGCTCCTCCCACACATTCAGAGAAGGAGGAAATTGTAGGAATTGTCCAATTATGAATAAATTCCAAACCTTTTGGTATCTATAGTTGCTGTGATGACCCAGGGCACGGCACAGAGATAACACAAACAGCTGGCTGTTCAAACCAGCCCTTTTAGTGCTCCAAATCTCCCCCAAAAAACCTCAAACAGTTTCGGGTCGCAATTAGTCCAGCCCAGTGCTGTCTGCACCAAGCTGCATGGCAATAACTCTCAAATTTATCTAGAAAAACAAGAACAAAGCAAGGAGTTCAGGGAGCAAGAGATACAGATAATCAGTCCAGAACACCACACAGGAATGCAAGGATTCTTGGCAAGTTCAAATGTCGGCGCACAACACTCCAGGAACTCAGTATTTGTTCCCGACAAATGCCCCTCCCAACTGCTTCTCCTTTAAACTCCATCCCCAGGTGTGCCTTGTGAAGGGAATCGGGGCCCTTTCCTTCCTCGTAAGCCACACAACCCATGTTGCTTTCTTCTGCGTTCTTCCCTGCATGCCCTAGGATGAGGAGGGGGTGGGCCTTGGTCTTCATCTGAACCCCCCTCCCTTGTTCTACCTCTTCCCTGCTCTGCCCAGCCTGACTTTGCCCTTCCCCAGTCTCCTCCACAACCAACGGAGCCACTCTCCCGCTCTCTGTCAGCTGTTCGTCTTCCATCTCCGATTCAGACTCCGAGGGAGGCATGACAGTTGCTGCTACTGGGAGTAAGCCATTCAGACAAGGAAATTGTTAGGGAAGGTTCTGCTGAAACTTGCATTTTCAGCCAAAGTAAATGGCAAAGGTTATGTAAGCACAGTGTTGGCACATCTAAGCAATTGGAGTCTTTGCTCTGATAGATGTTTTACCTGTGAGTTTCTGCACTCTATACAGATGTTAAACAGTGAGTTGCTGTCAGGAAAGGAAAAGATGGCAATTGTATGTAACCCAAGCTAGAAGACAGAGTGAAGTTTCTGGTGATTTGTGGAACAATTCTTAAGAAGTTGCTTGTTGATAGAAAATGCTTGCAGTGCTATTCATTTCCTATTTTCATCAGGTCAGCTACTCTTGAGCCTTTCTTGACATCTCACGTCTAGATGTTCTGCTTTATTTCCATCCTTGTTTCTAGCAGGAAATAAAGCAGTGGCAACATTTGTGTAAAGATAATTGTTTTAACATGAAACTTGTTACCTTGCAACTATAACATATTTTGTTTTAGGTTGCGCTTTAAAGAAAACAAAACTTTAAAGCAAGGCTTGTTGTGTCTGTTCCACTTAAGGTATGTAGCTCTATAATTAGAGCTTATAAAACTTATGCTAGACCAATTTTAGAGTATTGTTCAACTGTTTAGAATCCCCACCAAATATCTGACATCAGTACAATCGAGCGGGTTCAGAAGTACTTTACGAGAAAAGTCTTGCACTGTTCTGTACACAATAGAATTCCTTATGCTACTAGGCTCGAAATTCTCAGTTTGGATAACTTAGAACTGTGTCACTTGCGGTCAGACCTAGGTATTGCATACAAAATTATATGTAGTAATGTTTTACCTGTAAATGACTTTTTCTGTTTTAATCGCAATAATACGTACGTGAACAACCACTTTAAACTCAATGTAAATTGTTCTAAACTTGACTGTAAAAAATATGATTTCTGTAACACAGTTGTCAAAGTCTGGAATGCCCTACCTGATTCAGTTGTCTCAGCTACAAATTTTCACAGTTTCAGTCACAAATTGACCCGTGGACCTTACTTCATACTTAAGTGGTTAGTAGAGGGGGCATGCATAAGTGCACTAACATGCCTATCGTCCCTGTCATTGTATTTTTATTCTCTTATTCTTGTTCTCATTTTTGTTTGATGAATTCCAATAAATAAAATAAATAAAATAAAATAATTGTTATTAAAAGAGTAGTACAGAAATACTGGCTTTTGTGATACTTATTTCTTCTAAGTCTTGTCAAAAAATTAGAAGTGATGAATCTTAATTGATGATTTCTTTTAATGGCAGATTGTGTGCGAAAGTATATAAAGCAGAGCAGTTAGAATTTTTTTTTTATAGAAAAATGAAATCTTTTTTAGAATTGGAATGGCAGCTTATATGTGATATATAATGCTGTGTCTTTTGATTCTTAAAACATTATTTTTAGATTGTATCTTAATAGTGTTCTCATTTTCTTCTTTCTCTCTCTTTCTTTCTTTCTTTCTTTCTTTCTTTCTTTCTTTCTTTCTTTCTTTCTATATTATGCACCATCTCAGGAAATCTTTTAGGCTTCAGTTCTATGATTTCTTTAGAAGTATGACTGGCATCTTTTTTGTCTTTTTCCCTTTTATTCGGAGAAAAGAAAAAAAGATTGGAATAAAGTTTAATCACAAGCAATGTCAGACTCAAAAACCAAGAAAGACACATTGTGATTCTTGCAAAGCAGATTTCTTTATTGTTCCTCACTCATAGACAGAATCTTGCCAAACCAACTCAAACTACCATCTCTCTAAAGCATATACTGTGAGCACTATTAGGCAGGAGCTGTCTTCATTCTCTTTCTCTCACACAATTATCTGAACTGAGTTGTTTCTTGCTCCTCTGGAATATACTCTCTCTCTCTCCTATTCACACTACATTACATTACAGGTGGCCTCTGCCTACTCCCACTTCTCTATCTTACAGGGATGAAAATAAATGAGTAGATAATGGGTCAGCATCTAGTTCAGAAGTTTCTCTTCAGACAGTCCCACCCTGGTAACTTGGAATCAGATCATAACATTAACAAGTAAACCTGTTTTTATCCTCTCAGTTTATTTATATAGCAGCAATGGGAATAAAAATATAATTTCCCTTGTGAGTTAGAACAAAAGAAGCAATGTACCAATAAGAAGAATATTTGTAGCTCAGGGTTTAAATAAAGGGTCCTTGGTGCTCTCTGAGCTTAGTTGTTTTCTAGCAGATGTTTCATTACCCAGACTAGGTGACATCACCTAGTTTTGGTAATGAAATGTCTGCAAGAAAACAACCAAGTTCATAGACCACCAAGGGTCCCTCAAAGTAATGTTGGGTTAAATGGCAATAGAAATGCTGACACAGTCATTATCAATCACTTCACTTTGTTTTCTTTGATATTTGACTCCCTATCCTGAGAAGATCAAAACATGAAAACCAGTTGTAAAAAAAACCTGTCTGCAAATGGAAAAAATCAAATAACTTTAAGGAGAAGAGGTCTCACAGTTGACTTCTCTCCATTAAGCTCCTGTAATTAGAAATAATAATAAGCTTACTATTCTGTCAAATGAATTGTGCTAGGGGAGAGACACTGTTGCAAAAAAAGCAACAGAGAGCAAAGATTAGTAGTACTGAAGGAGAATAATAGTTTGTTTGGGTTTTAATCTGTGGAAGCAGTTTGTTTGCCAAAAAGCACAATTGTATCATTGTAATTGGATTGATTTTTCTCCAATGTTTGTTTCAGTCTTAACAATCATATTCATTATGCCAGTGTAGGCTGATAAAAATTATTCCATGCCAGACAGATCACCACTAAAGAGATGTACAGGAAATTCACCACACATTTTAGTTTGCAACAGCATTCGTATGTGTGTGTGTGAGACAGAGAGAGAGAGTGGGGGGGGGAGGGGGGGAGGGGGAGAGAGCACCAATTGTAGTCTCACTCCTCACCCCACCCTGCAAATGCCCCTACAAAAATATCATAGTTGACCTCAATCATAACATCCCAGAGAGGCAGCAACAAATAATGTCTATTATCACCTAATATTTTCTGTTCAAAAATTCAAAGGAAAAAATATATATTTCCAGAATATCTACTCATAAAAAGTGCATATGCTATCTTTATGATTAGCAGTGTTCTGATTAGCAGGTCTTAACTTAGCAACTACTCATTTAGCAACTGAAGTTACAATAGCACTTTAAAAAGTAACTTATGACTGATCTTTGTACTTACAATCATTGCATCATCTCCATGGTTGCAGGATCAACATTTAGGTGCTTGGCAACTGGCATAGTATTGATGTGATGTGACGTGATTACCTTCTACAATCTTCCCAGCTCTTTTTTTAACCAGAAGAGTATATGCGGGAAACTGGATTTACTTAATGAACATGTGATTCAGTTAACAATTGCAGTGATTTGCTTATGGGGAAAATGTACAATAAAATTCAGGTTAAATGAATGTATCACCTTATTAACAATTACCTTGTTTAAGAATGGAAATTCTGGTCCCAATTGTGATTGTAAGTTAAGGAGTACCTGTATATGTTAGTCCTATTTTTTTTAAAAAAAATATCAGAATAGTTGCATTTGAAAGAATGTATGTAAGAGAAAATTGCATTCAAAATGTCCTGTGTTAAGGATAATTTTTTTGTTGGCAACATGAACATGTATTTTCTAATTACATTTTCTAACAACAAAGTGAGATAAAACTTATGACACGTGAAAACCTGTGATACTGACACAAGACTAATCCCCGCATTTCTATTTTGCAACATGAGTCAAATGTATAGAATTGCAATTGTACGTCAGTTGATGAGTGTCTGTAAAAATTAAATAAGCCAATGGTTTAATTGATGATATCTTGTTGGTTCTTGAGCTTAGTGGACCTTATTAAAACTCTTATAAAAGCCAGGCACCAAGTGGGCATCTCTATATCTTCATCTGTATCTCTTAAGAAAAGGAAAGTAACAAAAGTAAAATGGAAGAGAAAATGTTGATATAAAATATTTGACATAGAAGTTAAATAGTATAAAGCCATATGATAGGGACTCAAGCTGAAATCTTCAGCCTTATCCTGGAAATAGCAATACAAATACAGTATGAGTGATTGTACTGTCAATAACCAATTCAGCCTTCCCTAGTGGGATACTATAGTCAACCATCTAAATACTACCATGGATTTTAAAAAGTCCATGTCCTTCTACCTTTCTTGCAGCAAAGTTTATCTCACAAATTATTGTAACAATTTCATTGGCCTAAAGACCAAGACTTTGCAATGCAATAGATACAGTTCAGAAACTGAATGCAGTACTTGCCTTCAACTCATTAAAGCAACTATATCTGTTTCTGAGGTAATAGCACAAAAAGGATGAGATTAATTTAATGAATCACAGCCAGGAGTTGCATTCTTGCCTCCAATTTTTTTGAATTAAAAGTAAAGTCTTGTACAACCCTATCAAAGATCAGTTCAAATTAATTAGAATTATTATTTTATCCATGAAAGTTTAGCTATTACTTGCCCCCATATTCAGGATGTAGATACTGAATTTTGCCCAGAGAAAATGAAGTGATGTGAGCAATTCATTCTCTTTAATATAATGTGCCCTTTCTCCTCTAACTAATATTAAATATTGAGGGAGTTATTGAAATATTTGGTTTCATCAACCCATTAAATGAATTTGATTTCATTGATCCAAAACCTCTAAATGAGAGCAAAGGAACCCCAAGTTAGCCAGCGAGTAAAATGGCAGTCTTAAAAATGTCTATGTTTTGTCCCAGACTGAGACAACTTTTACCAGGGTTGGTCCTTGGGTTCTAAATACCCTGTCTTTCATGATTACAAAGTTTCAGTGAGTTGTAATGTAATTCTATTTCATTTTATGAGCAACAGAATATTCAAAAAATGGTGCAACGGTAATAATCTAATGTCTTTATGCAAATTCATTAGAGACATATGGAGGAGGATTGAATCTTCCTTTTGCGTGTTATCATAATTGCTGTTGCATAATCATTTTGTGGGTTGAATTTATTTCTACTTTCACCATTGAATAATGCATTGGAGAAATTTCAAATAGCCATCCTTAGGCTACCTGGAAAAAAAAATTAAAACAAGCATAACTCTATTATTTTAGTGTGCACACTCATGGTCAAGCAGTTAGCAAAATATAATCACTGTCACTATATTATGCTATCATGTATATAATATAACATTATATTGTTAATATCCCATGTCATTCTCATATATATTTTTCAATAAGGGAAGCACACAGAGCAATCTGTATGCTCTAAGCAGGCTTTATTTAAAATATTAACATTTCATTTACACTGGGATAACCTTGATGGGCAATTTCTATGATCCTAGAATATTAAATATCTTGCTTGAAGCCATTTAGTGCTTTTGCAGATGCAAATAAAGAAAACAGTAAAGCTTTGTTTTACTCCCTTAATGAGGTGTGGAGAAGCTGTGCTATTTTTCCCAGTTTGTTCTTTGTTTTTCACAATAAGAGTAGGCACTTTCTCACACATGAACCTTACTAAGAAGCTGGCGAAAATATATCTAATCGATTAACCATTCTAATAATAAGGCTTTTGCTGTGTGTGTGTGTGTGTGTGTGTGTGTGTGTGTGTGTGTTTTCACTGTCTGGAGAAATCCTGGTATTTTCTTGGCAAGATTTCAAAGTGATTTGCCATTGTCTGCTTCCTAGGTTGGAAAGATCTGAATGGCCCAAAATAACCCAGCTGGCTTAATGCCTAAGGCAGGACTAGAATTCAGAGTCTCTTGCTTTTAGCCTGATTCTTTTAGCCATTGCATCACACTGGCTTGCTCTTTCTTTCTTTCTTTCTTTCTTTCTTTCTTTCTTTCTTTCTTTCTTTCTTTCTTTCTTTCTTTCTTTCTTTCTTTCTTTCTTTC
>QLTV01004097.1:1256286-1271551 GCA_003457575.1 Thermophis baileyi
CCTCTCTCTCTCTCCTAGAAGAGCAAATGGGGGTGGGGAAGAGAAACCTTGCTGAATTCCATTCCATTCCATTCCTCTCTCTCTCTCTCTCTCACTCTCTCTCTCTCTCTCTCCTTTCTTTCATTATACCTCCACCCACGGGCAGAATATTTTGAACATATTTTGCAAAGAGATAGTGTCAGTTTCAACAATAACATTTTCATATACTGCATATATTTATATTAAGACATTAATGAGGAAATAAAGTGACGGAAGAGAAAAAGAAATATAAAATCCCCCCCCCCTCAAACCAGTAACTTTTGATTATTATTTTTTGGGGGGGTAGTAAGATGCATATTATAATTATAGTATCAACTTTTTACTTATACAAAATAGTAACTACTAGCCATTCTACAGCAGTAACCCAATTGTCAAAACCCAAAGTCAAAACCATTTTCAACTGATTGTGTTCAGACTACTTAGAGACAATCACAAATGTGTGGCTTGTATGTTAAGACTGCAAATTTTGAAATACTCACCTCATTCTTCTTATTCAGTTCAAATTATAAAAGGTAGTATTGCACCTTTATTTAGAAGAATCTTGCTTTTTAAAAACTGATTCTCATAGATATCATGAAAAATATAAAAATATTGAGTTAAAAACAAACAAAAATAGGAATTAAAATGTAGACCTGGGAGACCACTGCTTCTTTTCCATGGCCCAAATGTTCTTTGTGTAGATAATATTTATAAGAAATGATAATTTTCCCCAAAAGCTTGAACAATTCTTTAGCTCTAAGAACAAAGAGCACAATCCTTGATTATTCTAGGTTGGATTTATCTTTCAGAAGATTATATATCAAAGAAGCATAGAGTGGCTTTATGAATGTGTTTATAAAGGCATTATAAACTGTTGACTCAATTAATAGTCAAAGAAATTGGGTAGATAATTTATCTGAATTGTTCCAGGAATCAGAGGAAATTTCCAACAGATTTTCTTCAGCAGGGTAACTCCTCTAATATTGCAGTTGAAATAAAGCACCACAGAAGCAATTATGGCATGATGATTTCCTTTGGAATATAATGGATAATTTGAGAGTCAGGAAGGCTGCAGATGACTGGAGAGATGCTTGCACTATGAATAGAATAGAATAGAATAGAATAGAATAGAATAGAATAGAATAGAATAGAATAGAATAGAATAGAATAGAATAGAATAGAATAGAATAGAATAGAATAGAATAGAATAGAATAGAATAGAATAGAATAGAATAACAGAGTTGGAAGGGATCTGGGAGGTCTTCTAGTCCAACCCCCTGCTTAGGCAGGAAACCCTACACACTTCAGACAAATGGTTATCCAACATCTTCTTAAAAACTTCTAGTGTTGGAGCATTCACAACTTCTGGAGGTAAGCTGTTCCACTGATTAATTGTTCTAACTGTCAGGAAATTTCTCCTTAGTTCTAAGTTGCTTCTCTCCTTGATTAGTTTCCACCCATTGCTTCTTGTTCTACCCTCAGGTGCTTTGGAGAATAGCTTCACTCCCTCTTCTTTGTGGCAGCCCCTGAGATATTGGAACACTGCTATCATGTCTCCCCTAGTTCTTCTTTTCATTAAACTAGACATACGCAGTTCCTGCAACCGTTCTTCATATGTTTTAGCCTCCAGTCCCCTAATCATCTTTGTTGCTCTTCTCTGCACTCTTTCTAGAGTCTCCACATCCTTTTTACATGGTGGCGCCCAATGTTCAAGTCTGTCAAAATCCTTCTGTATCTTGAGCCTATCTTCTGGAGCGTTGGCTATTCCTGCCAGTTTGGTGTCATCTGCAAATTTGATGAGTTCCCCGTCTATCCCCTCATCCAAGTCATTGATGAAGATGTTGAAGAGTACTGGGCCTAAGACAGAGCCTTGGGGTACTCCACTGCATACTTCCCTCCATGTAGATGCAGTACCATTCACACACATTCTTCCTCCAACTCTCAAAAATGCAAGAATACTACATTCTACCCAAGACTGATTCATTTTTTTATCCTGCCTTTGTCATTCTTATAAATAACTGAAGGCAGTGACTATACAAATACTCCTTCTTCCTTCTATTTTCCCCACAACAACAACCCTGTGAAGTGGGTTGCACTGAATACCTTCTTTGAATTGCTAAAGCTCATCCCCTTTCACCAAAAAACAATAGGATAAAAATCAGAATAATATCTCTGCTCAGAAGAAAAAACACATGGACAATTTTCAGTGCCTGCCATAGCAAAGCCTACAGAGAGAGGCTCCTTTCTCAAAGTTTAGCACTTTGGCTAAACTACTTTTAGAATGCTTTTTAGACTGCTACAATCTCTGTCCTATATACATGAATAAATGCAATGGAATATAACTCCAAGGATATATAGGCCAAAGTCAGAAGACCGAAAATTTTAGTTTACAATTTACATCCTTTTGTGTTCTAAAATATATTTGGAGAATGGAGTCCTTGATCCTTGGGGTTTGCTTCCTGTTTAAATATAGTAGTTTTCCTTGCCAGTTTTGGTGAGGCTGTGACTTTTTCCTCGGTAGTTCCTTGATTAGCGTATTATTTTCTATTTGATTACCTTCTTTGAATTGCTAAATTTGTTTGTCTCCTTAATAGTTCCTTGTTTAGGGTGAACGATTGGTAAATCTACATTTAGATTCCAACATTAGGATTATTTCCTGCTGTGTACTTACTTTTCTCTCCTCAAAATTCCCCTTTTCAATTTACTGCATTTAGAGGCAAGCGATGAGCTTTATTCATAAGGCATAATGGATTGTACTCATAACTATCCAAGGTACAATGACTAATGCCACAGGTTTTATTAAATTTGCCTCAGTGCTATTAAAAAAGCATCTGCAGCAAGCATTCAGGTGGTGTCATCTTTATATCTGCATAAGGGTCTTTGGTTCAGATATTATATGCATCTCAGGGAATTAACTTCACCTACAGAAGATGAAAATGACAGAACTAATGCAGGAAAACTTAAGTAGCAATTAACCCCAGGTGCTTGTTTATTAAGTTTTGTCCTTTCTCTGTTAAAGCATGGAACTTGCTTTAAAAGATGTTGTCTTAAAACTGTTTTGCACAAGGACACATATTTGTTCTCACAACATAATTTACCTTCATTAAATCAGAAGCAGAATAATGCTTAAACTGATTTAATCTTTTAACCGGGTCTTCCCATCTTCATTCCTTCTAGTAATATCTGCAGGATCCTGTCACTTTGTGATTGCATGTGATATTGCAATGCAAATAAAAAAGAGATGGGCCTTGATGGTGATATTGATAATGAGAAAGAGGAGGAGGATGATAACACACTGCTGCTTTCATGTGTCTGATGTCCCCACTGATTTCCCAGCAGACACTACTGATCCCTTTTGTTTGTATTTGTGGTGAATGAGAAAATGCAACAGGGTAACCCTTGAAGTAGGAGGAGAGGAAGAGGAAGAAACTTGCCTACACTAGCCCTAAAGGTTTTTCTCCATTCTGCCATTGCAAAGGAGAAAGAATAAGAGATTGCTGAGGGCTATGAAAGAAAGCAGGTGACTTTTGAGGAGGAGATGGAGGAACACCTAGAAGAGGGAGAAAGTGGGATTGTTGAGAAAATATTTGGAGACTAGAAACATCCATGTGGTCTTGGGGAGCTGGTTCCAGCAGAAAAAGAGAGCTAAGGACCAAGTGGGAGGAATTGTGGTAGGGGGAAAGCTGTGTTCTCTGGGACTGGAAGTGAGGAAGGTATGACTAAGAGTTAAGGAAATCTTCACAGCAGAGAATTAAGACTGCTTTGTATAGAAATGAGACAGAGACTCTGGATGGACAGAGGCCTCTGGGAAGATGAAAAATTATCTCTGGGATGAAGGTGATGAAAGTCCTCAACTGTGACCAAAAATGTCTAAGGATTCATCCCCTAGAGCTTCAATCACTCAACCCCAAACCATTAAGGAATCAAGACAAACGTGTCTAAAAGTTTGATTTAAGGTTGCAAAATAAAAGAACATTTTTTTCTTTTTGAAAATAAAACTTGCTCTTAAATCTTATGTTTTGTTTTCATCTCTTCAAAAGAAGAAATGGCTGCTATTCCTTGGCCAGATAGCTCAAATGTGCTAATTCCAGGAGGTGGTGCTAAAAAGTTGATTCTCCTCCTCCCCTTCCATCCCCTCCTCTTCCTCCTCCATTATGACCAGATTATGGACAATTAAGTTAGAGTCTGTGAAGGCCCATCTCTCTCAAAAACTAATGTTAATGTGTGGTAATGAAAATACTACCTAAACACAAAGTGCACAGTGCACCCAGTCACTTAAGATGAGGGTTTTTCCATTTTTCCAGCCCACCCTACAACTTCATTACAGAAGAATAAATAACACACTAATTCTAATATATATATTTTTATTCTTTTTGCCATAGATGAAAAAAAGCCCTAATCTGGGAACTGTTCTAACCTCTATTAATATTGATTCTCCCCTTTCTATACCTTTTCTAACTCTATAATACCTTTTTAAAGGTGATGTGATCAAGCATGGCCTCATAAAACTTTATAAGGCATTATTATACTGATAGTTTATTTTTTAATCTACCCCCTACCTAATAATTCTGAACATGGAATTTGCTTTTTCATGAAGTATTTGACATTTTCATTGAGTTGTCCTCTGTGATTCTAATATCTCTTTTCTAGTTGATCATTGCCAGCTGAGATCCCATGAATTTATACTCATTAATGTATCATAAGAAATGTATATTTATGTATCCAGTTAATAAACTTTTGGCCAGACCAGCTGGAACAGAATCTTACAGTCCAATGACATCTGGAAGCTCCATAGGAACTTCAGCCATTATATCTAAATTATCTCTCTCAAAGAGAAGAAGAATTTTAGAAATTCTGTTATCCTTTTCGATATAATCTTGGACCATCCACCACCACCACCACATCTTTAATTTTATATAATGTTGTCTGTTTTATTAAACTCCATATGCAGTATGAGACATTTACGAGCAAGACATCATCAGCACGTCTGAGGACTTCTCCGTTAAGTGTTTGAGGCATGCCCAAAACCAACTTCTACGATAAATGGGTCATTTCATACTTTCCAAGTCTTTTAAAAATTATTTTATTACATTATAGAATGGAAATAATAGCCAAATACAATGGAATTTATACAACTGGAAGCTATTAACACTATCATGATTATGTAAATTATGTAAAAACCTTTCAAAATAGAAAATGTATCTCGATGTTAAATATGATTTCAGAGATGTAAATGGACAGAGTTACTTAAATTGTGTGATTAACGCTGAATATAATGTTGTAAAGTACATTTAATTATTTTATAATATAAAAGGGTTTATTGTTACTTATTGTAATTTATTAATACTAAAAAGAAAAAGAAAAATCAAACATGCTTGGAAAAAGTAGATGAATATTTAACTTCCCCCTTCTCTGAAATATTTGCACTGTTTTTAAACATTTAAGCCTCCTTAAAACCCTACTGTAAATGTTATGTAATACCATAAGAATTAAATATACGACAATCATTCTTGTTTAAACTTCTGTTGTGGATTCAGTGTGTGTTATAGTTTTGCCTTTACTGTATACTCTGTAAGCTTTTTTCCCCAGTTAGATATTTTCAGCTTTGTAACTTTCTTCCAATGTTGAGCAAAGTTTATCTCTGCAGCCATGACCATGTATTTCAATACATGATGCGGTTCTTGTTAATGTATTCTGGCATTATACTGTACCTAGTTTCAAAAATTTCAAATTTGATTTCTAAAATTATCTGAATGGTGCTATGCATGTCTTTATGGTTTTTTTTTTAAATATATGTCCACCATATGTAGTAAAACATTTCTTTTGTTTCATGGCATTTCCAAGATTTATTTGCATCTTGGAAATTATTGATAGAGTTGTATGCCATCTGTAAAACATTTTATATCCAGTTTTCCTTTAAGATGTTAATAAGTTTTATAGATTTATTCCGTAACTCTTCCCATTGTTATATTGTGACTAATATTTTGTATCATTTTTCATGCAATGTTTTATTTGTTCGGCCTCCATATCATATACAGTATAAGTCTCTCTCTCTCTGTGTGTGTATGTATGTTAATGTGTTTGTCTATATACTTAACAGATGATGTTGGTTTTGTATAAACATTTACAATTCTGTCATTTTTCTAAGTGTCTTTCATTCTTGATCAGATTTTATGCTTTCAACAATTTGAAAATATATTGTAGCTTTCACTGAGTAATTCTTGCTATGTCTATTAATGAAGTCTGGGTGAATTATATCTGCATAAATAATTACATTTTTCTTATTGTAATTATCTCCAACATGGAAAGTGCTTGAAAGAGAAGCTATTTCTACTTTTTGTTTTTAAGTTGCTGCTTCTGCTTCAACTTTATCAAACCTCAACAAATTTACTTATTAAGTTTGGTACATATACTTTCACTTGCTTTCAAGGTTGCAATGCACTTTTAACAACTTTATTTATGAAGGAAGAGAATATATTAACTTATGACATGAAAATTGAATTTAAAATCCCTAACAGAAAATGATACCCATGAAAAATTTTAACCCATTCATTCATTCATTCATTCATTCATTCATTCATTCATTCATTCATTCATTCAGGAAGTGAATGTGTGGTAGGTTGTGTGAAGCTTCCAAAGGACACTTAAATGTTTAAAGGGATGTTTGCTTTGACAAAGCAATGGAAGAAACATGGTCCTAAATGCTTCTCTTCAAAGTGACAGTGGTCGAATTATTTTTAGATGTAAGCAAAGAAATATGTTATCTTCCTTGACACCCAAAACAGAAAAAGAGGAAATAAAGAAGAAGAAAGAACTATGGCAGCTTCAGTTCAGTTTGCTTCAGAGTCCCTCTCAGTCTTCTTGCAAAGGGCATGGACTATGGAGAAAGCTGAAGCTTTCTGTAGAAAAAAAAAATACTGAGAGGAGTTGCACTGTTATGTCAAGGAGTATCTCATCAGCTCCATCATCAGCTATGGACAATTCCACATCTTATGTGCGAGATACTAGCCTGAAGGGTCTTAGCCACACTTAATGGGTCTCCCAATCTGGTCTTCTCCAGTGAAGGTGGTAAGGAATTCATAAGTCCATGCAAAAGGTGGGCAACTCAATGAGTTATGCATAAACTTACTGTATGTGAACAGTCTCCAAAACTGAGCAGCAATGATAAAGGTGACAACATGTTAACATACATACCAGAGGCAGCTACTCAAAAGCCTGAAAGTCCACAGGAGGAAAAAATATGTGTTGGAAATAGGCAGCCTGAAGCCTCCTTCATCCCCCTGTACCAAGGTATTTTCATCTCATTAGAACCTGCTCCTCACACACTGGAATTAAGGAGAAACTTCCTAACAGTGAGAACCATTAACCAGTGGAACAGCTTGCCTTCAGAAATTGTGGCTGCTTCATCACTGGAGGTTTTTAAGAAGAGACTGGACAGCCACTTGTCTGAAATGGTATATAGCAGGGGTCGGCAACCTTAAACACTCAAAGAGCCATTTGGACCTTTTGCCCAGAGAAAACAAAACACCGGGAGCCAAAAAACCTGGGTGAGCATGGCCAACTCTGTCACTCACTCCCACCGAGCCCATGAACCCCCCCCCAGCCACGTCTACCCAGGTTTTGTGGCTCTCTATGTTTTCTATGGGAAACAGGTATCTCTCTCTGTCTCTCTTTTCCCTCTCTTTCTCTCTCTCTCCATCTCACTTTCTCCCTCTCCCATCTCTCTCCCTCCCTCCCTCTCATATCTTACTCTCTCTCTCCCTCTCCCCATCTCTCTCTCTCGCTTTCTCCCCCCTCTCATCTATCTTTCTCTCTCCCTCTCTATCTCTCTCTTTCTCCCTCCCTCTCTCATTGCTCTCTTTCTCTCTCCCTCCCTCTCCCCATCTCTCTCTCCCTCTCCCTCCCTCATCTCTCTCTTTCTCCCTCCCTCTCCCCTTCTCTCTCTCTCTCTCTTCTGAGGAACGATTGCCACCCCCGGCTGAGGCTTCCCTTTGGGCGACCCTCCTCCCCCTCTCGCGACTCCCTGGCTGGCTGTGGCGGGGCCAGGAGGGTGCGCATGCGGGAGACCCTCCTCAAGTGAGTGCCAAAGCACAGCAAAGGTGCGTGCAGGGCGGGCGGCCTCTCACTTAAGGAGGATCTTAACAGGACACAAAAGGATGTGGCTTCTCTCCTGCCCTAAGGATCCAGCCATTGCCTTGCTGTGTCCCCCCCCCCCCTGCAGCTCTTTGGCCAAGCGGGGAGGGCATAAGCTCTAGCCCGAAGCAGCAGGAAGTGAAGGCTGCCTTATGTGCAAATGTGGCGTGAAGACAGGTACAGGGCCGCTTCACTCCTGCACTAAGGCTCTGGTCATCGCCTTGCCGTCCCCCCCGGCATGAGAGGAGAAGGAGGGGGAGGAGGGTCGCCGGAGCCTTAGTGCAGGAGCGAAGTGGCCCTGTACCTGCCTTCACGCCACATTTGCACATAAGGCAGCCTTCGCTTCCTGCCGCTTCAGGCTGGAGCTTACGCCCTCCCTGCTTGTCCGAAGAACTGCGGGGGGGGGACACAGCAAGGCAATGGCCAGATCCTTAGGGCAGGAGAGAAGGACGTGGCTCCTTAAGCGAGCGGCCGCCCGCCCTGCGCGCGCCTTTGCTGTGCTTTGGTGCTCTCTTGAGGGTCTCCCCACGTGTGCACACCCTCCTGGCCCTGCCGCAGCCAGCCAGGGAGTCGCGAGAGGGGGAGGAGGGTCGCCTGAAGGGAAACCTCCGCCGGGGGTAGCGATCGTTCCTCAACCAGCACCGGAGAATCAGCCCCGGCCGCTTCTCCATTCCCACCATCACCCTTACTTTCTCAGGCCAGGTGAGGGAGGGGAGGGTGAGGGGTGGGGTCAGCCAGTGATGGGACAGGGGCCACAGCAGAGGGCCCATAGAGCCACATGCGGCTCCAGAGCCGCGGGTTACCAACCCCTGGTATATAGGGTCTTCTGCTTGAGCAGGGGGTTGGACTAGAAGACCTCCAAGGTCCCTTCCAGCTCTATTCTGATTGATTGACCTATGCCACATCTCTTAACCTTGGAACCCCCTCCAACATACTCACTGAAGTGATTTAAGGTAAATTGCTTTCGGTGTACATATCAGCACTGCTGCATCTGCATAGCCTTATAGAAGACTGAAGGACTTCTAGGTTAAGCAGTTTTGAAGAACTGCAAATATTCCTAGCTGGGAGCAGTTCAGCATGGGGAAAAATGCAGAAGTTTTTACCTGTGGTTCTGGTCTGAAGCGCTTTGAAGCTTCCCAAATTGGCTTGTTGAGGAAAATTAGATGACTTCCTTGCTTCAGTGAGGTGAATCAAGTTCAAATATCTTCATTGAAGCAAATGGTCATTTTGAAAAGAGCTGCTAAAGAAGATGGAGCATGCCCTTGATTCCGTATAGAAGAAAAAGATAATAAAACAATCACCTATCAATATCATTTAGCTGTGAGCTAAAGAAACTTCTTAACACTCAATCCTATACATAAGCATCACATGATGGACAATGTATTAACATTTTCAGTGTTTTAATATGTCTTAACTAACTAAAACTTAATTAATAGACTTGATTGTTTGCAAGGAACTCAGGTAACTACAAATGGAAATGCTTTGAAGTACCTGCTAGATTTGAGAAAACACAGCTACTTCTTTCAACATGTTGTGAAAAGCCATTTTAAAAATGGGGAAAAAAAACCCAAGCTTTGTAATAGCAAATTCAGCCATTGTTCCCCAATAAAATAACAGTTAGATGTAATTATTTTGGTGGGAGGGAGAGGAAAAGTAAGTGTATTGTGGAAAAATAAACATGTAATCCCTATAGCATAGCGTATAGAGATTTTTTTTTTCTTTTAGAGTTGAGCAGTGATCCTATAAATTAAGTTTTCAGCATATGATGAAGCAATTACTGTGAGATGCATGCTATCTACTATTTTCAATGCAATGGGCATAATGAAAAATGTTCCCTAAAAGGGAATAAGTTGTCTAAATAGGTTTTTGTTTGTTTGTTTTTAATGTAACAATAACAAGAAGCTGTAAACTATTTCTCTTTTTAAAAAATGTGAATGCTCAAATTCTCCAGATGCTGAGAAAATCCTTATGAGCTGAATAAAAAGTATTCTGTATACTCTTTTCATTGGCACTTTTAATAGTGGCAATCACCAGATTCTTTTAAATTTTAATTTTTTTTCCAGAGATAGCATTGTATATATGCTAAAAGGTTTTATTATGATGCATATCTTTCTTTGATTATCTGGCCTTGGGCAATTCGTTTTTTTTAAAGGGCTAGTATTTAATATTTATATTTAATTCAGCAGGAGTTTCTCTGGCATTGTAAGCGCTTCCTCCTGAATTAGATGAAGTAATTTGCTTCCATAAGCTTTGGGGATGTTTGGCAATAGCTACTGTTTCATTAGAGCTGCCTTAGAACAATTGTGTTCCATCTGTCAAAGTGCAGCCTTGCAATAAGAACTGTCAGTCTAATGCACAAGCATCTTTCAGTAAACTTGACAGCCTTTTCATTAATCTTCCAACGGAACAAGAAAGAAAGAAAGAGATTGGGGTAGGCTCTTGTCACTTAATGTAAAGTCTCCTTCACTTAACTTTGATGAAAGGTGCCAGAGAGAGAGAGAAAAAGAGAGAGAGAGAGAGGTGTTTTGCATTTGTGCATTCAGTCAAGGCGAACCATGAACTTCCCAACACCAACAAGTTTCTGTTGTGATGATACGAACCTAGATAAGCATCAGACACCATCAGTCAAGCAAGAAATTCAATTTTATCCTTAGAGAACACTGGATAGCAGTACTGCTTATAGGCTTCTGCCAGACCAATATTAGAACCAGAAAGCTCATAGGCAAAAACTTAAGGAGACACATCTGAAGAGATGCTTTCATTCTGCATACTAGAGGACCTTTAGTAACAAAGAAAACCAACTACTACACACTCTAGGATTCAAGTTCTTTTTAAAGCAATTCCTTGAGTAAAAACTATATTTCTTTCTCTTTTCTTTGCATTATAGAGGACTGAGCCATTTGTTTCTGACGGGAGAAGTGGCTGGCACCTGTAATGGACCAGTCTACTCCGAGGCTATCTGCTTTAGATCTTGCAAGCTCTTTCCTTCATAGGGTTTTGGGTATATTCAAATAAGAATATTGGCAAGAAGGCTATAAGTTTTTTTTTCAGTTCCACTTGAGAGTTGTTTTCAACTATATTAGTTTTGTATTTGATTTTTCAGATGAGTGGATTAATACATTTAATACTGGCACAATAGCAATTTCAGAACATGTCTACTTCATGAACCGAATCAGATACTCCAAAAAAAGGCTTGACCTCTTTTTATTAAATGGCATTTAAATATGCATTTGTTTAAAGCACCATTTTTTAAATATAAAATAGATTCATCACAAGTTTAAAAGTTTGTTTCCCTTATAAATAGACATTCTGATGCCTGACCTATGTATGGAAAAGATGGGAGAAAAACACTATGTTGCAGATGACCTTCTTGGACTTTCAGGGCAATAAGCGTCCAAGCTCAAAAGATGAAAAGACAGGGTTTGCACCGAGAGGATGATGAACCTGAAAATAAGGCTCTTAGTAACTGAAATGGGAAAATATTCAACATTATATTGCCCAACGTGATAATGAACATATCAGTCTGCCAGAAGGTGAGGTTGTGGCTGCTTCATCTGGAAAAGAGGAAAGAAAAGGTGGAAGAATCTGAGGAGGATATGGAATTGGATAATTGGACTAAAATTATGAGTTAATCTGTCCTACAATTTTTTTGAGAGGAAAAAATAGATATTCTGTGAATGTATTGGGTGTTTTGGAATACCTTTATAACAATAGCATTCTCTGAGCAGTTTACAGGGTCAGCATATTGCCTCCAACAATCAGGGTTTTCATTTTACCGACCTTGGAAGGATGGACAGCTGAGTCAACCTTGAGCTCCATCATGATCAAACTCCAGGCTGTGGGCAGAGTCAGCCTGCAATACTGCATTCTAACCATTGTACCACAAGAGCTTTATGATATATGTGTGTGTGTGTGTGTGTGTGTGTGTGTGTGTGTGTGTGTGTGTGTGTGTGTTTGTATTTATGTCTTGTGTGTATGTTTGTGTATTTGTGTGAGTCTGCTTTTGCTTTGTGTTTGCTTGTGCTTCAAAGAAAACTTTTTAAAATGGGGAGGAATGTTAAGTACATTTTGAGTACAGATGCAAGACCACCTACTTTGGATCTGTATAACATTTTTGTAACTGCTAAACAGGAACATTTCTTTTATGCATTTCACACAGTGTATTCATTAAATTATAGAAAGTAATATTAGAAGTGCTGTGAAAGACGATTAGATTTTCAGCTGAAACAACTACAACATCAAAAAACATGGGGAGGAAGAGTTGGGTGTCAAAGGGAGGACATGCCAGAAACAATGTTACATCCTCACAATGTAAGCGGTAGAGCTTGCATCACCAAGTCACAATGCCACATTTATTATTGTGACAAAAGCAACGTATCCTGCAGACGTCTCAAAACAACATTATTATTTTTCATATTAAGCACACTATGGTAAAATATATAATGATTCTGACTCAATAAATTAACATTTTTAATATTTTCCCTTGACTACACAACACTGAATTCAATGCAACAGGGGAAGAAATTAATCATTTTCATATAATAGAGCTCTTCCTAAGATTATGCATGATCGAGCTGCCTATTTAGCCGCATCATTATCTCTCCGAGAAATAATAGATGCCATTAAATCTGTGAAACAGAAAACAGTCCCAGTCCAGTAGGTTATCTTAGTGAGTCATATAAGAAATAAAATTGAGATTTGTGCCCCACTGATACTGAAGATTTATAGTGAAAACTTTTAAAATAAGTTTTTCTAGCCTTCTTTAGAAAAAGCTACATGACTCTGATTCTCAAAGCTGGTAAACAGTGTGCTGCTTGAACAAGTGATCCACTTTTTTTTCCTCACCATTGGCACAAAAATATTGACTCTGACTTTGACACATAAACTATAATGACCCACCTTCCTCAATCTGATTTTATAAAACGTAATCAAGCATCTGATAATAATACTTTATAGAAAGATATCTTGGCTATTCATTCAGAAAAATTGAAATAAGCTGTGATGGTCTCTCTGAGTGAAAAAAAGGCCTTTGATCTGATCTGACGGGATGTCAAAGTTTTGCTGAAATAAGCATAGCCTGCCTTTTATCAATTGGATTAATATATGGTATTCTGTATCCCTTGCTGCTTTTAAAAACATTTTGCATTGCATGCTGTCCACTCCACAGCCACTACGATTGCCCCACCCATCACCAATCACACGCTGCCCCTACAGCACCATTGCTTCTGCCTGCCATCTGATTGGCTGGGGGCTATTTGTCCCATGCAGCCACAGGCATGGATCAAATGGTGTCTGGGTGAATGGGCAGGGATGAAGGTGAGGGGAGGAGTGCAAGGGGCCCATTGGCCATGGAGAATGGCCAGGGGAGGGCCAGCAGAGGAGGAAAGCTGGCTGTAAATCAGCTGAGGCGGGTGGCTGAGGGCAAAGGGGATGTAGCCAAGAGTTAGTGCCTAAACATCCCATTCTAGATAAGATGCTATGATAAACTTTCTAAACGGTGATTACAATAACAGTTTGTTAACAGAGGATTTTGAAGCTTTAATCTTGTCCTTTTTATTATTGTTGTTCTTCCTGTTAACTATTTTGTCATTAACATAGCATATAGATGACAGATCAATAATTTGCAAATAGATTTACAACTTTAAAAAATTGGGGGGGGGGCTGTTTCATAAGGGGTAGAAACTAATATCGTAGTAATGTACTAATCAGTATTCAGCTAGGGGGATATTAATGCACTTTTTAATGTCTTGTTTGTTTTGTGTTGGGTTTTTCCCTTTTTAATGCACTTTTTAAATTTTTTGAACTTTTGTATTTTAACTTTTTTTCAAATAAAATAAAAATAGAAGGGAAAAAATTCCGAGATATTTGATTCAAAACTACTTGATCTGTATCCTAGAATTAAACTTGGTTAGAGACCGTCAGACACGCAAAGTGGCACAGCATTATTGCACTCTGTCAAAGTAAGGATCTGAATTCTTTCTAATATCCATAACACTTGAAAAAATGCAGCCATTTCTTCCCATTAGAATTTAATGGACTCTGCTGTAGACCACATACATTATTTATATATCTCCTCTACCCTTTGAATAGCTAGTTCTATGCTTAAGTTTCCCTCTATCCTTGTCTCAAATTTCTGACTCTTTCCCTTATCTGTCTAGAAAGGCTGGGACTCCCTCCTTTGATTCTGAGTAGCAGGAAGGGAAATCTTTCTCCTTCATTTACATTTTTTTCTTTGGTTAGAGTTGGTGAGAATTCCACTCTCCAGAACTCATTTTCTCTCTTTTGAGTGATTCAGTCTTTGTGCTCGTTTCCTCAGCCATATCTTCCTCTCCATTTCCCTGTCTTTTAAGTGCCTTCCTCTTTAGTGCCTGAATCACTGGCATCTGCTAATAATGTAAGAATAGTCATGGAGTCTGGGTTTGTGAGGAGGCAGCAAATGGAACTGGTGAAGGAGATATGGAGGTTTACTATAAACGTGTACTGAATGTTTACAGAACATTCAGATCCTCAGTAGCCCTCCCAATAAGTTAAACATTTATGTTTCTCCTGCATTGAGAGTAAAAAGTTCAAATTATTTCCTTCTTGCTTCCAAGATGAGGAAAAATAGCAGGATCAAAGTGTGTAAGAGGCAGTGCCTTAAAAGAGGTCTTAAACTAGGAAAGAAAATTGAAAAACTGGGTCTATTTTAGTGTGGTCAGAAGCTGCAATCAAAAGTCTAAAAGATTGATTTGTGCTATCATAAAGAATGAACTCAAACATTTGACACCCAGCCTTTTTGTTGAATACCAAGCAGAGGGCAGGCAGAACAGCGTTCTAGGACCAACACTCTTCATTCTTTACATAAATGACCTTTGTGATCACATTATAAGCAACTGCGTTCTCTTCGCCGATGATGTCAAACTATTTAACACCACAGACAATGCTACTACCCTTCAGAAAGACCTTGACTATGTATCAGAATGGTCAAACAAGTGGCAACTTCAAATCTCAATCAACAAATGCTCTGTCTTACACATTGGCAAAAAGAATCAGAACACTAAATACAAGCTTGGAGGACACGACCTTGTAGATGACCCTCATTCTGGCAAGGATCTTGGAGGACGCATATCTAATG
>QLTV01004097.1:1271732-1292204 GCA_003457575.1 Thermophis baileyi
TTATCTGCCACAATGTCCTACCTGTCAATGACTACTTCACCTTCCACCACACCAATCCACGAGCACACAATAGATACAAACTTCATGTAAACCGCTCCAAACTCGACTGCAGAAAACATGACGTCAGCAACAGAGTGATTAATGCCTAGAATTCACTACCTGACTCTGTGGTTTCTTCCCCAAACCCAAAAAACTTTAACCTTAGACTGTCTACTGTCGACCTCACCCCATTCCTAAGAGGTCTGTAAGGGGCGTGCATAAGCGCACCAGCGTGCCTACCGTCCCTGTCCTACTGTCCTATTGTCTTCATCTATCTGTATTCACTTTGATTATGTTTATGATTATACCTATACCTGCTATCTTGTACATGTTTGACAAATAAATAAATAAAAATAAATAATAAATAAAAAACTTCATGCCCAATAGTTAAAATAGGTTTCTGCAAAGATGAGCTGTGATAGTTGAGCTCCTATCTGAAATCATATGACAGGGGCAATCCTGGTGCTAGAAAACTTGAATGAAAAGACAAGTTCACAGCTATTCTCCTGAGAATAAAAAGAAAGAAATCAAGTTGTCATGGCAAAATCTTGGCAGAATTTTTTTCAGATACACAACTTGGTAGAGGCCACACTTGGAATACTGCATTCAGTTTTGGTCGTCACAATGTAAAAAGGATGTTGAGACTCTAGAAAGAGTGCAGACAAGAGCAACAAAGATGATTAGGGGACTGGAGGCTAAAACATATGAAGAACGGTTGCAGGAACTGGGTATGTCTAGTTTAATGAAAAGAAGGACTAGGGGAGACATGATAGCAGTGTTCCAATATCTCAGGGGCTGCCACAAAGAAGAGGGAGTCAAACTATTCTCCAAAGCATCTGAGGGTAGAACAAGAAGCAATGGGTGGAAAAATAAAAAAAAAACTTTATAACAAAAAGAAGAAGAAGAAGAAGAAGAAGCAATGGGTGGAAACTAATCAAGGAGAGAAGCAACTTAGAACTAAGGAGAAATTTCCTGACAGTTAAAACAATTAATCAGTGGAACAGCTTGCCTCCAGATGTTGTGAATCCTCCAACATTGGAAGTTTTTAAGAAGATGTTGGATAACCATTTATCTGAAGTGGTGTAGGGTTTCCTGCCTAAGCAGAGGGTTGGACTAGAAGACCTCCAAGGTCCCTTCCAACTTGGTTATTCTATTCTATTCTAGTTTGGCTTGAACTTGACTAAAGGCTCCAACACTGCTCAACTAGATAAGTACACAGATTAGAATGAAAAGGGGATGACTGTCCTCTGTCGGAGTGATTGCATAGTTCAAACCTGTTGCCTTTTCTTCCTGCTCCATTTCAACAGACTCTGTGTGCACTTCATGGCCTTGAGTGGTTGTTGATTGCTTATACTAAAAATGATGGGTATTGGTATGATTGCAGGCAGCTGTTGTCTCTGCTTTCCTTGAGAGTTTGTACATATAAGCATGGGATGTTGGGGGCACACAATACAAAGAATAGGTCGATAGGATCCTTCAACTTATAAAATATGTAATACATCTTATAAACTTATAAAATATGTAATACATCTTGTTAACATTTTGCTCTTTATATTTGTTCAACATTTTCTCTTCGAAGATGGTTGAAATGTCTTTTTATTTTTCCCCTCCAAAGAAGAAATAAGTTTAGTGAAAATCTCATGGGTGTTCGTACTTAATCTAATTACAAGGTATATGAAATTGGGCCAGGAGAGTTCCACGCTTATACAATATAACCACTTTTCCAAGAGTCCGCATACTTCTGGTTTTCCATATGTAGCTTGAACTCCAAGATAAGATATCATGAAAGGAACTCTTCTTTGAATTTCTTTTTCACACCAGAAATGGGAAGATAAAAACCCTCTTCTACTTCAAAATAATGGATTAAACTCAAAGCACCATAAAAAAAAACATTTAAAAGAAATATTATGGCACTCTATTTTTTTAAAAGGCAGATTAAAAAAATGTCCAGGAGACAGGATGACATACTTGGGTACTCCATCTAATTTTTTTTCCAGGATAATAAATTTTTCATTCTTAAAGCATAAGTAAGCTTTGCAAATAGTTTGTGTATGTGTTGACTTCAAGAAACTGTCTGGACAAGTCCTTGCAGTTTTCTTGGCAAGATTTCAGAAGTGGTTTGCCATTGCCTCCTTCTTAGGACTCAGAGAGTGACTGGCTCTAGGTCATCCAGCTGGCTTTGTGCCTAAGGCAGGATTAGAATATATGGACTTCTGGTTTCTAGCCTGGTGCCTTAACTATTATACCATAATGGCTCTTTCAAGTAGTTTTAGTAACCAAAATTGACCAAACAAGGAGGGTTAGAAGTTTTAGTGACCAATATTAGACCAAACAAGGAGGGTTTTATAGAACACAATCCAGTGCATTCAAAGAAAGACCCCATTTTATTTATTGGTGGAAATCTGACTTGTTGGCTGGAAAGCCAGCAGCCCAGGTTTGAGACCCAAGTGTCATGCAATGGGGAGACTTCCTAGCAGTTCGAAAGCATGTAAATGCGAGTAAATAAATAAGTACCACTTTGGTGGGAAGGTAACAGCACTCTGTGATGTCATGCTGGCCACATGACTGCAGAAATGTCTTCAGACGGCGCTGCTTAATGGCCTTGAAATGGAGATGAGCACGGCTCTCCATAGCCAGCAACGACTAGCGGAGTGAAATCTACAGGGACTCCTTTACCTTTTACTATTTACAAAGCAAAAACATTCTCTGGTGGTATTATGTCTTGAAGATTTGTAGAAGGATTAGTTTAAAGGTTTTGAAAGCATATTATTGACTTTATCTTTTTATAAGACTATTATTTCAGCCTGAAATGTGTAATGGATAAACCTGTTAAAGGTAGCCTTTTTCTTAAATGAAAAACTTTGATTACTATCCATCTCTATTCAATATATGCTATTTAATATCTGCTAATATATAAATGTGTTTGCTTTTGTAGCATACAATTATTTTATTGATTTATTGTTCAGAAAATTAGTTAAAACACTGTATTGGTTTTCAAACTGATTTCATTAAAATGTTCCTCTTCAGTGATATTTGAAGCATCTTGGCAACCTCCTTCCCCCAAGAGAGTTCAGAGAAGAATAGCATTTATTTATTTTGTTAACCAATGACAAGCGTGAGTGATCTTTATAGCAAAAAATATTGAAAAAGTTATATTCAGAAATGTAGAAATATTTGAGACATTTAGTTTTGCTGATATTTAAATGACTGGAATATTAGTCCATAAAAACAGTAGCATCCCTAAGATATAAACGTAAATAATAACCTTTTTGAGTTGTCAGTCAAGCACCATTTGACAAATATAAACTCTGTACACTCATCCCAAGAGCCTTTGCCTATTAGCCACTATAGCAAGATGGCTAGCATGCCTATTGTCTCTCCACATTGGTTTCATCTCATTCTACTGTGATTCATGAGTGAATCACACTTAAGTCATCCTTTGCTGAACCAATATTAATATAGCAATGTTATTCTGGTACCATACAAGGCCACCCATAAGTTGTATAAAATCTATCACACTTGGAGAGAAGTCAGAAGACTGCAGTGACTTGATGCAGGCAAAAGAGGCAGGATAGCAATTAGCAGTGGGGATAGCAACTGGTATCATCTGGTACTGATTCAATGATAATGTCAAGGTTCCAAGTAATGAACTCAACCAATCCATCAACTCTGAGACTTTCGGCTTTCTCAAAGAACTGCTTTATTGAGTACATTATTTCGGCACTTTTGAAATGCAAACCAGCTTTGGCTATTTCCTGTGCTTTCAGTATAGTTAAAGAATAGATGGACCCCTCCCTCCTTGTCACAGGTCACATTGTCCAATTAGGTGTTCTGGCGTCTCCTTGGTAACCTCTTCCAGTCTCTGGCTAGCACCTGTTGGGATGACCTTGGTTCCCATGAGATAGTAAGTTGTTGATGTCTGGTCTGACATTCCAGAGCTCCCTCCTCCCCCAAAGTGTGTCAAGCTGAGAAACGGAGAAAATGGCTGTGACAGGCCCGATCCATTTCGAAGTTGACAGATGGCTGGATAGCTCTTCAACAGTATGAAAAGGTCCTAAATCTGCTCTTGAAAGTTGCAAGTAGATCAATAAAAGTGTGAAGGGTAAAGTGAAAACAACAACAACATGTAGTTGAATTTCATGGAACCCAATATATAAAAAAAAACAACATAAAAGAAACTGCTATCAAACAACCTTTTGATCAGCTGCTATGAAACTTCTGTCTTTTTCAATAAGTAGATTGTTTGACTAGAACATTCCCTTCACTTTGAATTGGGCTCATGATATCATTTTAAGGAAAATGTAATATATAATGATATTTGGAGTTGGGGAATTAAAGACAAAGAGACATCCTTAAATTTAATAATTTCTAAATTTGGACACACAGTGCTCAGTTTTGCAACCTGAATAATTAGCAAAACATGCTATAGATAATTGTTTCCACCTGTTTCCTTGGATTGGGGAAATTTAAGATTGGGAATGTAACTGCTTTATCGCTTTCATGAGGTCTTGTGCTCAGATTTTAGTTTAGTGACATGATTTTAGACTGTTATGGGGCTTCAAGACTCAGGTTGTGTCAGGCACAAGAAACCATAGCTGTGAGCTGATGAAAGTTACTTCTTTATTGCTACATGCCTATTTACAATAATCTAACCAGACTGAATGCATTCTCTTAGGAGAAGCCAGATAAGGGTTTTAGGGATTCTGGGAGTGGTAAGATCTGCACTGCTTCCTGCTGTGCAAGGACTCTTAGCTATCCTCCCCCTCTCATCACACACACCCTCCACTCTATCTGTAGATTCTACCACGGGTTGTATCCTGCTATAAAGAAACAAATTAGAACAATTAAAAACCACTCAATAAAAAGCTAGAAGAACTTTACCTCAACTTTACCTCAACAATATGAGCTTGAACTCTTAAAATAGGATAGCAAATATGATTTAATAGGTATAAAGCAGTCAGGATGAGAAGAATTTCATGATTGAAACAACTGAAGATGTAACTTGTTCAGAAAAAAATAGAAGCTATAGAAAAGAAGGAGGTGTTCCATTAAGTTAAAAATGTGCACACCTGCTCAAAAATGCAAGTAGGTGAACTTTGTGATGCTGTAAAAAGCACAGGAGTTAAAACAAGTACAGGAACAAATAAATGCTGCTATTATTATTCACAATTGTATCACAGCGGCCAGTTGTTTCACCGGAATTATTATTATTATCCACCTAAACCAAATGTTTATTAATTAGACAAACATGTTACTTTAATTATTTATTGACATGATTTATATGGCTGTCCATCTTCACACTTAGTTGATTAGTTTATTAATATTGTATAAGACAAAAATAAAATGTAATGTAATTTTGGTAGATTAGAGGAATAAATTAATGGTTTATAAAATGGGGAATGTTTAACTTGGTAGTACTAGTGAAAAACATCTCAGAACAGCTGGATACAGTTGCAAAATGAATATAATTTTAGGCTAGATTAACAAACCTGTAATTCTGAATCAAAATAAGTTTCATTTTGTTTTGTATTTGGTCAGAACTCTTTTGCAGTGTTGTTTAAAGTTCTATATTCCATATTTTAAAAAGAACTCAGACAAATGAGAACATGGTAATGAGAATATTCAAAAGACAAAAAATAAAGCCCTGTGAAGAATGAATTTCAGAAAGTGGAAATGTTCCTCCTTGAGGAGAGAAGGTCAAGGAGATAGAGCCAGTAGTATTTCTAAAATATTTGAACAAACATCAGTCAAAGGAAAGTCAGGATCTGCTTTCTCTCGCTCCAAACTGTAGGACTGAAATAATGAACTTAAATTTCAGGAAGGAAGTTTCTGAACAAAAGTCAGAGAGTGGAACAAATTACTCAGAGAGTGAACATTCCTTTTTCACAGGATGCATTCAAGAAAAAGGCTAAGCAGCTTTCAGTCAGGGCTGCTTTAATTTGCATAGAACACAGTGTCCTAAATGGCCTTTTCAATAGTATGATTCTCTTATTCTAGATTATTTGAAGTTTGTCCTTCTAGCATTTCCAACTCAATTGATAATTTTGGAAACCGAAATCATCTTTTAGGGATTAAGAATTGCAATAGATATAGTAATAATATGCAGCTGAGGCATCCTAGAAATGCTTTCTGCTTTTATTCTACAAGTTCTCATTCAATTGGAAGAAACAATAGTTGCGCTGACATTGCATTCAGAGGGAAAGTTGTATTGCTAAATGCTTCTGAGTAAAGTTGGTGTTCTTATTCATTATAAAGTAGGGGGAATGAGGGGGTGGATTTATTTCACTAAAGGATGGGTGGGTAAATATCTAGTTGTTGTTGTTGTTGTTTTTCATTGTACACTCTTCTGGTATAGTCTCCCTGGTTTCCTCAACTTTAATTAAATCCCAACAGAAGGCATTCTAGGGAAAATTCAGAAAGATTTCTCAAATCTGTGGCCTAGAGCTACCCCCCCACCCCCTCTCATCACACACCCCCTCCACTCTATCTGTAGATTCTACCACAGGTTGTATCCTGCTATAAAGAAACAAATTAGAACAATTAAAAACCACTCAATAAAAAGCTAGAACTTTACCTCTTAAAATTCCTATTTTTTTTTAAAGTAATCTATACACTAATATTCAGAATATAGGAGATAAACAACATGAGCTTGAACTCTTAAAATAGGATAGCAAATATGATTTAATAGGTATAAAGCAGTCAGGATGAGAAGAATTTCATGATTGAAACAACTGAAGATGTAACTTGTTCAGAAAAAAAATAGAAGCTATAGAAAAGAAGGAGGTGTTCCACTAAGTTAAAAATGCGCACACCTGCTCAAAAATGCAAGTAGGTGAACTTTGTGATGCTGTAAAAAGCACAGGAGTTAAAACAAGTACAGGAACAAATAAATGCTGCTATTATTATTATTATTATTATTATTATTATTATTATTATTATTATTATTATTATTATTATTATTACCCACCTAAACCAAATGTTTATTAGATTAGACAAACATGTTACTTTAATTATTTATTGACATGATTTATATAGCTGTCCATCTTCACATTTAGTTGATCAGTTTATTAATATTGTATAAGACAAAAATAAAATGTAATGTAATTTTGGTAGATTAGAGGAATAGATTAATGGTTTATAAAATGGGGGAGTGCCTCACAATCAGGAGGTTGTGAGTTTGATCCTAGGTAGGTAGGGTCTCCTGCTTGGGCAGGGGGTTGGACTAGATGACCTGCAAGGTCCCTTCCAACTCTGTTAATCTGTTAAATCAGGAATTGTGGGAAAGTATCAGGTTGTTGAGACTTCAGAATAATAAAGATGTAATAGGAAACAATGTCACCAGCCAAAGATTTTTCTCTACTTTCTGCAAAGAAGAAACCTTACTTTTTTAAAAATAGATGTAATGTGCTTAGTTCATTCCAGCAATAGTAAAAGAGCAGTGAACATTGACCTTGGTTATTTATTTATTTGGCCAGGCACTGCCAAGATCATCTTACATTAAACAATCATTTTAATTTCTGGAAACAACATATGTTGTTTTATAGAAGACACTGATATTCACCTAGATTGAGTAAAGTTTGGGGACAATTTTGAGCCCAAATTGCTCTGAAAACTCAGACATGCTAAGGCCTAATGGGAGAGATGTGAATGTGAAAAACCAAGTTTTAAAAATAAAAGATTTTTTTTAAAAAATGTTATATTAAAAACTATCATATATATAATAAAAATTGGCATCAGCTTAAAAAGGATTGAAAGGAGCTCATTGGCTAATGGACTGAGATTGTTTTTTTTTAATAAAAGAATTAAACTTTTTTAAGGCTAACTCTTGAATTAATTAGCAGCAATACAATTTTTACAGATTCTCAGTTGACATCTTAAGAAGATATATACAGTGCATAGGTACTGTTGTAATATCAAGATTGACTGTGTCTCAGAGAGAAAGTCCATACTTTTGTGTGTCAGGAAAGGTATTCTCAGCTGAAGTATGGTTTGGCTTGGTGGCACATAGCAAAGGACATTTTCTAAGAGTTTCCCCTTCTGTAAAGACTTTGTCTTCCAAAAATTACAGCCAAACTCTGGGTCCTGAGGTGGTAAAAGAAGAGAAGCAATTATGTTCTGAACCTGAACCTCTGATAAAAGGAAAAACAGCAATTTCTATATTACACCGATATTGTGATCTTACACTGTTTCCAAAAGTCTTCCTGGCATAATTCAAAATGCTATTTTTGATTAATCAAGTCCTATAGGACTCTGAATTAAAGACTCTCCAGGCCCAAAGTATGGCAACCATAGTCAACCTGCCTGAGGAGATTTTTCCCAAGAAAAGCTGCTTGTGGTACTTGCAATTACAAGAGATAGATGGGTTTGAAGTCGAAAATTCTGTTTTCCTAGCATGTCACCCTTATCCCATACCAGCCTCCCTTTAGAAACTAGGTTGCTCCCCTTAACTGTGACCTTCCAGAAGTCAGTGAAGAGTGGATTCATTTGGAAGGCTTTAGGGAATGATTGTGCACCATCTGGACCTGGATTTATCCATTATTATTATATATTTGTAATTGCCATTTTTGTAATTGCTTATGAGATTGCAGTCATTAGCCACTCAAACTCAATCTGGAGTCAGGCTGTGCCTAAATTGGTTAAATTATATTAAATTAAATTTGTTATATTGTACTTATTTCATTATATGATTCTGGTATATTGTAATTTATTTTGTTATTATTGAGGTTAAGGAGTATATTTATTTTATGTTGGATATTTTATGTTGCTCTATGTTGTTGTAAACTGCTAACAGATTTGGTGGCATGCAAACTTAATAAATCAGTACAATCAGCTTCAACTTCATGCAAAACTCTATATAATTTATGTAGTGAAGTCAACATGTAGTGAGTGAAGTCAACAGTTAGAAGAGCAAAAATCTGATCTCACATACTCTGCCTGGCATAAAATAATTTGCATTTTCAAGTTTTGCTATTTTCTTTTTGTTGTCTTGTAATCTCAATTCTGTCAATACTGTACCTTGCTAGACTTAATTAAACTACTCCCTATAATTTTTGCTTTCACTTTTGCTACATTTAAAAGCATTCTTTCAACTGAGAGACACAAATGATAATTAAACAAGCTACATACCCAGCCTTAAGCAAATTATACTTGTACCTTACCTTCTGAGGTGGGTAAAATGAGGACCCAGATTGTTGGGGGCAATATGCTAACTCTGTAAACCGCTTAGAGAGGGCTGTAAAGCACTATGAAGCGGTATATAAGTCTAAGTGCTATTGCTATTGCTATTTTCTACAATTATAGCATTTACCTCTCCAAGCCTTATTATTTTTCACAATGTTCACAGCATTTATGACACTAATGTTTATAGTATTTACTTCAATCCTACTCTTCATATACTAGTATCATTCCTATAAGAATTTCTAAAATACTCTTTTCTGCATGCCCTCACTTCATTTTTACCCTACCCTAAATAATTTCACTGCTTTTACTTGTTTTAATGCTTTCATTCTGCTCCATACTCTTTATTTATCCCTCTTAATATATTTCCAAATAATGTTTTATTTGCATAAAATTTGCTCATTTTTTTGCTTCTTTTCATCTTAATCACTCTTTTCCTTATTTGAATTCTCTCTCCCCCCTCCCTTATTTGAGTTCTCTGTCTGTCTGTTCCTAATAATTTTCATCCCTTTTTGCCCCAGCAATTATTATTTCCCTAGCAGGAAGAAGGTTAAATATAAAAACTTTTCAGTAGGAAAGCAAGTCAGCTATCCTACTGAATATGCATTTCTTTAATTTATATACCACTTTTCTATCAGAAATGGTAATTAATGAGCTAGCAATAATGAATCAAACTAAAAGAGATAATTAACATACAAATGAATTGAAATATAATTAATATTTTATTTTAAAATATATGAATACAAATAAACAAAGAGCACTCAACTGACAAAATTGATACTAGTCTGATTTCCCATGGCAAAGTGGGGCAAAGCTAGCAAATAAACATTAAGAACTTATTTGTGTTCCTACCCAATATGAATGAAGAAGGGCATTCACAAAAATCTGCAAAGGTGAGAGGCCTGTTAAAAAAAATGTATTCTGTTTCCTTGAACTTGGTATATACCATGTGGTGTCCACCTTGAACCAGTGGAAAACATAAGGATGCACAGATATAAGTACACAAGTTTCTGCTGGTTTATCTACATCAGGGCTCATCAGATTTTGAGAGGTCAGGGATTGAAACTCAAATATCCAGCATGCAGTGGTACTAATTTTTAGGTTTTGGGCAGAGGGAGATTTTGTATTTAAAGAGGGGAGTGGGAGAAACTATTGAATGTGTTGCCTCTTATGTTATGTCTTATAAAACTATTGAATGACACTCTATAAATTGTAGTTTTTCTTTAGAGGAAATAAACTGCAGCCTCGTCTCTAATCACCCAATTGTAGCTGTTCCTTTCTGCCCATTAGTCAGCTGTGCAATTTTTTTGGGGGGACGGGGATGGGGGGAGGTGATGTGAGCTCTACAGTATGTAATATTCCAAATGTAATTTCACCATATGTAAGGACATTATGATTTTGGATTTTTTGTCGATTTTCCTTCCCTGGAATTCCTTGCATTGAATTTTCCTCTTTTAAAAATAACAACTACAGCCCTACTCTGGTTTCACCTTTTTAACAACCTCTCCAACATAATTCCAAGATTCCTTTCCTACTCAAATCACTCTCAATTCTGATTCTATAATGTGCATTTGCCATTTGTTCCCCCTCTCTCTAAGTAACATTACTTTATGTTTGCAAACATAAAGTACATAAAGTACCTACCTAAAGTATTTGCCTTTAGAAAATTATTTTGAAATAATAATTGGAGATTCTCAGTCATCCAGGTCATGGTTTTCCCAAAGGTGCTTTTTCCAAAGGCAGCTGGACTTTCTGAACCGAAGAAGCTTCTTGGATGAGAAGGGGAACGTCTTCAAGGAAAGACAAAGAAAGTCCAGTTGCCTTTGGAAAAAGCACCTTTGGGACAACCATGACCTGGATGACTGAGAACTGAAGACGCTTCTTGGATGAGCAGTGGAATGTCTTCAAGGAAAACCAAAGTTCACGTTCCTTTTGAAAAAATCATCTTTGGGTTCTCTCGAAATGCTTTGCAAATTTTTATTTAATCACGATAGACAATTTATATTGTTCCATAAATTTGGCCAGTGTTCACCCCAAAAGCTAAATCAGATTCAGAAGAAATTCATAATTGAGATTGAATGATTTTTTTTAAAAAAAATTAAACAAGCATACATTCATGCAAGCATACCCAGTCAGTCAGCAGATAATGATACTGTAGGAAGTTAGCACCTACCCCCCTCCTAGAGGAATGAAATATTTTAGGAAATATTAAAAAGGCAGAATATTATATATAATATCCCTGGCTGAGAAATGGAGAAACCTGTTGGGACACAGACAAAGCCTACAGAGTTAGCTCTAAGACCCCCGCCCCCTGGGAGTCTGACAGCCAATGGGATACATTTCCTACACAGGAACAGGAAACTCTTAAGGTGGGGCCCAACAGAGAGTATAAAACTCAGGCACTCTCAGCATCTCCCCCCCTTCTCTTCTCTTCTTCAACATCTTTGAGGCATGTGATCCCCCTTTTCCCCAGGACCTCAAACCATGTGGTCCTGCTGTCCAAAATTAAACCATCTTTCCAAAAAGCCTCCATGCTTCCAGTGTCTTTTTCCCCACTTGGAACTGAACCCAGAAGGATATTCCTTACAACAATACCTAATTTTAGAAAATGTATTTATGCTGCTTTTTCTATTGTATCCAGGTGTGGCAGAAACACTATTCAAATATAAGGCAGAAAAATCACTATCAGCAAATAAGCTATGAGAACAAGATCCTAGTGAGCATTAAGAAAGGCTATAAAAACATACCTATTATGTCCAATTATATCCAACCAAAAATTGATGAGAAAAAAATTGGGCCATTTTTTTCCCCTTTCTCTACTTCCTCTTCTCCCTTTTTAGGCTTTCGGTGAGGGACATATGCTTCCAGTTATTTACCTAGCTTATAACAATGACATTAAATATAGGTCATTCCCACTCTAGCGATTTATATTAATTCGCAGTGTCATCCCACTGTTGCTGTGTTGATATACCAGTAATGAAGGCAGACTTTATATAGCCACAATTATAGTTGGTTGATGTTATGAGATCCTATAAATCACTAGTGAGGAAATGGCTACAGCAAAGTTTTACTTTGCTATTTAGCAAGGTATCATGTTTTATTCCTTCCGATATTACAGAATGCTGTAAAGAAATTATGTAAAGGGAGGCAGGATTGTCTGTGTCGGGTCATCATCGATGGGATAATACTTGAAAACAGAACAGAACTGAATCAAAAGTTGTGTGGTGAGAAAAACAAAATCTGACAAAAGAAATACCGGGTTAAAAAATGACTGAGGACTGCAGAGGAAAAAAAAAAGGAGAGAAAATGTCACTCATATGTTCCTATGGGACAGAAAGTTGGGGAGAGTCTTGAAATGTTGTTAACTGTTCCACTCTTAAGCTACTCCTGGTTCCGTGGCTCAGACTGGAGGAAAAGGGTTTGAAAAGTCATGCTTCTCTGTGAAAAGGAAACTTTTCCCCATAATTTCATTCCCCACCCCCCCTGTATTTTATTAGAACACATCTGATGGCTCAGTTCACTAACAAATTTTATCAAAACAGTCTAGAACTTTAATACATGGCAGAAATGTGCATTAATAATATTATTTTTTTAGTGGTTGACTAAATTAATGCAATATACTTTGTAAGGAATACTGCAGCAGGCATTTATGACATAAATCAATGGTCCACAATGGAGCTAATTTAGGGAATTGGATAAACTATTTCTGTTACCACTACTCTTGGTAACAAGGCACCTAATATTAATTCATTATAACACTGAAAGTCAGGGCATTTAAATATATATGATTAAATGTGCTTAAAGCTCACTATGAATATATTTTAAGGATTTAATTATACATTAATAGGAGGTTTCTTCATAAGCACACTTGATGAGAACTTCTTCATTATTATTGTAGATAATAATGTGTGTGTTGGTTTGCATCTTATTCCTAGTAGGTTCTTCAGAGATACTCTTACCATGACTCCCTAATTTCAATATCCCAATACAAAGCCTGGTTCTACCCTGAAAATGACCCCTTTTAATTGGTGGTGCCAAATATTAAGTTGAGGTCACGTGAATGTGAAATGTGTTTTCTTATGTAGTCTTCCTAGGGAATATACCAGGGGTGAAATGCAGCTGGCTCTAACCGGCTCGCGTGGCCCGGTAGGTCCGACTGTGCAAAGCCCTGCCCACCCGCACCGATGTCATGACGTCCCTTTTTGGGGACGGTTTTCACCTTCTGCGCATGTGCAGAAGGCTTTGCGCATGCGCAGCGTGCACACATTTGCAAGCCGGTAGGCAAAGTAAGTGGATTTCACCCCTGGAATATAAATCAGTTCATGAGAATAATGGACTTCTAAATTTCATTGAAACAGAAAATATGTTTTTGTTGTTATTGTTTTGGTTTCAGGTAGGGGAATGAGTAAGACAGTTTTCTAAATTTTGTCTTAAAATTTACTACTTACTTTTAATATACAAAGTGCTGAAACTTACAAGACTGACTCTCATGCAACATTTTCCAGATCAGAGACAGCAATGGAAAGCAATCAATAATAGCTTTCTCTGGGGTACAGCTGAAATCCCTTTATCCCAGCAGTGATGATGTATTAGCGTTTAAGCCTCTTTAACGTTTAACACTTTGAAGTCTTCACGGCAAATTTACATAGCATTTTAGTAATTTATATAACTCACATTGATAATCAACTTTTTAGCCTACTTGGATTCTTAGAAACATTCTGTATAAACTATGTTCTTATAGTATATATTTGAATGTATTGTCCCAAAGTTGCTTTTTCAAAAGGCAACTGGACTTCGGGTTTTTTTGAAGATGTTTCACTTCTCATCCACAAAGGATGCTTCTTGGATAAGAAGCAAAATGTCTTCTAGGAAAAACAAAGTCCAGTTGCCTTTTGAAAAAGCACTTTTGGGACAACCATGACCTGGATGACTGAGAATCTCCAGACATTGAAATGTATTATTTGCCTCTTAGTCCATACCCCATAATGTCACAGAACTATACTACAATAGGATCACCTGATTTCTGGACTCTGAAACTGATGTGTTCTCTCTGAAAGAAGATAAAGACAAAACCTTAGCTTTATACTCTTCCCATCAGGATTTCAACAGCCTTGGCAATACCATAAAGATAATGCAATACCTCTTTGCCACCTTTATCAGTACTAGATGATATGGTACCTTTATCAATCCTACCTGGTATGGTCTGAATCAGATTTCAGAAGATCCTGCAGGGAACTAGAAAGAAATCATCACTAAGAATTCCAGTGTGTTGCTATGGGAGATTTATATCTGTGCAGCAGCTTTGTGGGTTCCTTGCTTAATTTTATAATGCAGCTTCTCAACACTGAGTAACAGTTTTTCTTTTTGTCCTGATTTACAACACCCTGTTCTTATTGTTTAAATTATTTAGGAGCTGCTTTAGTCTTTAATGATCATAAATACTCTAGATCCTGCATCATAAATACTGCTAATTGATGCAGACTAACTGCACGATAAGGAACTGTTCCATTAACTATAAAAGAAAGAAAGAACAATATTGTAGAGTTTTGGGTTCTCTCTGAGCTTGGTTGTTTGCTTGCAGTCATTTCATTATCTAACTAGGTAAATATCCTCAGTGATGTTACAGTGAGGATCATTGGTGATGTTACCTAGTTGAGTAATTGAATGTCTGCAAGCAAACAAACAACCTCAGAGAGCACCAAAGACTCCACAGTTCAACTCTGAGCTACATTTATTCTCTTCTGTTGGAAAGAACAATATTGTACCAACAGAAGAGAATATACATAGCTCAGGGTTGAAATGTGAAACCCCTGGAGTCCTATTGTATATAAACAGAAAGCAAACCCCACATTCACTAGCACTGATGAAGTTACCTAGTTGGGTAATGAAATATCTGCAAGCAAACAAGGACTCCACAGAATAATATTGCTTAGGAAAGAGTAATTAAAGACTAAAATTTATAATCTCTTGGTAATATTAAAAGATTGCCTTTTCTTTCAGTGATTTACCAGTAATAAACCATGGATTTAGAGTGTCCCTGACACTCTAAAGTAATTATTTCTATTTCTTCTGTATTAGAAGTCATTAGGTGATGAAGTATACAACCAAATGAGTCTTAATTGTCTCAACCAGGTATTTAAAGATGTGTATGTTTTAATGCTAAGATAATGCATGCACTAAATAAATGTATATAGATGAGATTGAAAAGACCAATTTTTCTTTTTCCCTTCAGTTCAAACACCCCTTTTTTTCTGGGTTTCCATTCTATTTTTAGTATGCAAGAAATAAATATATTCAGCACTGGATTCAAATGCTAATACCTGAGAGAGAGCAATGAGAGAACACAGAGAAGGAGGATTTTATAATGGTAATGAGGCTGCAACTATCCCAACCCTTAACTATCACAGTTGAATGTCACTTAAATTCACAATGGAGTGGCTGTGGAGGATTGAAATGCAAATGCTAGCATTTACTTCTTTTTTCCAAGTTTGGATATAGCCTTACCTCAGCCTATTTAGCTTTTTCCTGGAGGCTGAGAATGTATAATCTCAGTTGTTGCCACTGACCAGCTGTAGTGATGAAGAAGAGCTCTGTTAGTCAGACCTACTGCCAAGGAGAAAAACCACCCTGGGATGGATGATGGGGAAAAAAAGAGGCAGCATAAAGAAAGGGGCTCACAAATTTAGAATAGGATAGGCCTATATACTCCATGAAATCCCCAATGACTTCCCTTGTCACTATGGGCAAGAGAAAAAAGGGAAAAGGCTCATTGGCCATCATTTAAACACAACAAGAAAAGGTTAGTAGACCAACATCTTAAGCAATAAATAAATAACTATAAATGTCCTTTTCAACAATTAAAGGAACCCTTTTACATCTTGCTTCCAATTGTCAATCATAGTGTACTTTGACATATTCTTGCTGTACCCATACACATATGCACCTACCCACACTCCCATGTTTATATAAATAGTTTGGGTTTTGTTCTTTTGAATACAGTAAATCCCTGACTATCACTATATTGAATAAATGTATCCCACACAGACATATGCCTTCCTTATCTCCGTCACCTTCCCATTTTTGTAAAAAACCTATTTTGCTTCCTTATATAATCTTGTATTATGCTTCATGCATGTCAAATGATAAAGAACAGTCAAATATCACTAGAATAATGTGGTCTTCATTATTTGCTGTCTCATCATTTGTGGTTTTGTGTATCTGCAACTCAGGGACCACAACTTGAAAAACATAAATGTTATTGCGCATCTGCAGTTTTGGCTTTGTTTAACTTTTATGCCTGCACAGAATAGCAGATTAGTTTTTGCATACGTGTAAAGTACATTTATTAACACAGCACAGTAAGTCATGGTGATGCAGTGGTTAGAATGCAGTATTGCAGGCTGACTCTGCCCACTGCCAGGAGTTTGATCCTGACAGGGTTCAAGGTTGACTCAGCTTTCCATCCTTCTGAGGTCAGTAAAATGAGGGTCCAGATTGTTGGGGGCAATAAGCTCACATTGTAAACTTCCCAGAGAGTGCTTTAAAGTACTATAAAGCAGCATATAAGTCTAAGTGCTATTGCTTATCAACATGACTTCATTGCAGAACTACCCTTGCTTTCTAGAGCAAGTACTTTGGCTAATGATGGAAGGTGTCTTCCTGCTCATATCATCTGGTTCATATTGTTCCACATGGCTCTTTCACAATCTCAGAGAAGGATCTCTCAGTTGCACTGCTGGACATTATGGCTGCCTGAAGGTTGGTCATGGCTGTCTCAGGTAACACTTACTCATTTGAAACTAGCACTAGCATCCAGTTGCACAAGTAAAATTACCACAAGAGTTCCTTGGGCAACGCTAACATCCAAGGTTTCTCAGTTTCATCATGGAATGCTAACGCTGCCTAAGGGCCTCTCAGAGTAATCTCTTGCTCATATCACTGGATACTAGCATTAGTAGCAGATTGCTTCTGGCTCCCTCTGATCACCATAAGCCATTTCATTCAAAATTAAGTCTACATCTTTGCATTCCTGTGTGAATTCATCAATTCTACTCCACAGGAACAGATTAGCTTCCTTCAGATCTATTACATTTCCCTCGTTTCTCTTAGTCTCACACCAAACATATCTATTCCATTTCTTGATTCATACACTTTGCCATTTTTTAAAAAAATCTTAATTTACGGTTATAGGCTGCTTCAATAGCAGATGAATTTTAAGTGGCATTCACTCCATTAAATAAACAGAAATATATTAAAGCAATAAATAAGAATACCATGGTCAAAAACAAGTAATACCAATAATGTTCCATTAGTCTCACAAAGGAATAACACTTTCTGTAACAATCATTTGCTTAAGGGTGGAAATCAACCATTTTCTCAGTTCCCAAAGGCTTTCTGAAATAGCCAGGTATGTGTCTTTTGATTGGAATTTTAATAAGGTTGATCCAACCGAGTCCTCTTGCATATCAAATCTCAAACTTCCATATTTTATGATCATCATCAGATGATGTCATAAGTATTATCCTCTGTCCCTGTCCCTGTCCCATCCCTTAAAACATGGTTTTGGTCAATTAAGACTTTCACATAATGCTCTTGTATATAAAATGGTTATATTGATTTTAGCCTTTGTCATTGGCAGTGCATATGCTGAATTCCCTTTTAATGATAAGGAACATATTGGTCAATTTGGGGGCATTTGGCTAATATACCCCACATGAAATTCAAGCCCAATTTTACTGATTGTGCTTAGATGGTTCTATATAAGGTAAAATCTCTACATAAGAGGTTATTTTGAAAATCATTTTACTGCTGTCCTCTCAAACATTATTGTAATATAAAATCTACACACTACCCAGCTAATTGTAGAGTTAAATTTTACATGTTCATAGGGAAGTGTATTGAACACATATTGATATCTAAAGGGATTTGAGAGGACAATTATAATAAATGTGATATAAATGTATGCAATTGGCTTATATTAGATCTGTTCCTTTCTCCTATCTGCTATTCACTCCTCTATTTCACACATGCTATTAAGATTGGTGGGTTTTTCCCTTCCTTCAGCTTTTCAACCACCATAGTGAAATCTTAAAGCTAGAACCTTCTATATTTGCTGCATCTACTATTTCAGATAGTTCCTTTCTGTGGAATTAAGAGCCGAGGTGGCGCAGTGGTTAGAGTGCAGTACTGCAGGCTACTTCAGCTGACTGTTCAGCAGTTCAGCGGTTCAAATCTCACCGGCTCAAGGTTGACTCAGCCTTCCATCCTTCCAAGGTGGGTAAAATGAGGACCCAGATTGTTGGGGGCAATATGCTGACTCTGTGAACCGCTTAGAGAGTGCTGTAAAGCACTGTAAAGCGGTATATAAGTCTAAGTGCTATTGCTATTGCTAATTGGATTTCAGAACAATGAGTCACATTTCAAAAAAAAAATGTAGAAAATGTTGTGCTAATAAATGTTGGCATGTAGTTTGACCTTGTTCCATAAAGAAAACTATAGTTCTTAAGTTCACACAATGATTCATGTCTGCATCACTGGAAACATGAGGAATAATGCTATTAAAAGCACAAATGAAGACAATGTTTGAGTGTCTTGTCATTTCAGGTACAAAGAAAGCAAAGTAGAATTGTTCTGAATGTTGACCAGTTTGGTTCCAAACATGTATCAGAATATAAAGTAGCATTTGGTAAATTGTCCTTCCATGATACAAAGGTCTTTTCAATATCATAACCTGCTGTGGTAGTTTGTGTTGGGATTCTAAATAATTTTTTTTATTTTTTTTTAAAAAATAGTTTTTATTAAACAGTTTTCTCGTTAAAAACAACATAACAAAACAACCACAAATACAAAAAGAAGAAAACAAAACAAAACATAACAAAACAAAACAATACACATCTTTTAAGAATATTTTACAGCTTTCCGTATCGACTTACATAATTTGCATTTGTATCTCTCTATTAGTATAATAACATTATACTGATATATCTTTTAACAATTCTAAGGATATTAATTTTTCATATCTACATTTTATTTACATTTGTATTTACAACTTTATACTTAATGCTGTTTAATTACTCTGATTAACATTCCTTCTATTACCATATCATTTTCTATTTTTGAGCCAATTGTACACTTTATTCCATATTTCATAATAATCCGAATCGTCTCTCTCTTTCAACTCCATGGTCATTTTATCCATTTCAGCACATTCAAGAATTTTCCTAATTACTACTTCTTCTGAGGGTATGTTACTTTGTTTCCAATGTTGTGCGAATGTAATTCTAGCTGCAGTGAGTATATGTAGTATAATATATTGAAGTTTCTTATTCGTTTTTGGGTCTAGTATTCCTAATAGGAATAATTCTGGTTTAAATCAATTTTTTGCTCTGTAATTTCTTCCAACCACTTTCGAATTTTACACTTCCTTGTGGAGGGGCACGTCCACCACATATGATAGTATGCTCCAGATTTATAATTACATCTCCAACATTTAGGGGATAAATTTGAAAACATTTTGGCCAATCTCACTGGGGGTAAATGCCACCTATAAATCTCACTGGGGGTAAATGCCACCTATAAAACATTTTGTAAAGGTTTTCTTTGTATGCCACCACTGTCGTTAATTTGTAGTTCCTTTCCCAAAGTTTGTCTCTGTTAGGACTCTGTCCAAATGGTTGGGTTGGTTAATATAAACAAGCCACAAATCACTGTTTAATGTAATATATGTATTAATACTTTAAATGCATTGGTGCATTCTGACTGGCAGTAACGGCCATAAGAGGGAGCTAGAGAACATGGTTAGTTCTCTCTCTCTTTTGCTGATTCATTGCTGAAGTGACTTCGTGTCTGAGAATGTTAGGACTCTGTCCAAATGGTTGGGTTGGTTAATATAAACAAGCCACAAATCACTGTTTAATGTAATATATGTAATATTGCTTTAAATGCATTGGTGCATTCTGACTGGCAGTAACGGCCATAAGAGGGAGCTAGAGAACATGGTTAGTGCTCTCTCTCTCGCTTTTGCTGATTCATTGCTGAGTGACTTCGTGTCTGCAATTAAGCTCTGTGTGTAGCTAGCTATCTGTGATAGTAGAGACTCTTTGTTTGATGATAAGACAAAGAAAGACTGGTAAGGAAGACTGCTGTACTTCTGAATACTGAGTGATAGAACGTGTATGATTCGGACGGTTATTTGGACTGTGCTATCTCTTTAAGTAAACTACTTTTATACACTTTAACGTATCTGTGTATTGACTG
>QLTV01004097.1:1294919-1308657 GCA_003457575.1 Thermophis baileyi
GACTGGCAGTAACGGCCATAAGAGGGAGCTAGAGAACATGGTTAGTTCTCTCTCTTCTGCTGATCCATTGCTTGTGTCTGAGAGTAAGCTTTGTGTGTAGCGTAGCTATCTGTGATAGTATAGAATTGCTTGAAAGCTGAAATCTTTGTTTGCTGATTAAGACAAAGAAAGGCTGGTAAGGAGACTACTGTACTTCTAAACACTGACTGACTGAATGTGTATGATTCGGACTGTTTATTTGGACTGTGCTATTTCTTTGAGTAAACTACTTTTATACACTTTAACGTATCTGTGTATTGACTGAATCATTACTCATATCTACTGCAACATTACGGTTCACTGTGCAAGCCTTCAGAAGCAGAGGTTACTCTGCACAATTCATTGTTCTAATTCTATATTATGCCCAAAGTTCCTGGCCCAACTAATCATCATTTCTTTTACAGTCTCTTCCTCCATTTTATATCTTAGTAAAAATTGTATAGTTTTGTAATCATTTTTCTCTCCATTCCTATTAAATTTTTATCTAATTCTAATTGTTTCACATAAATGCCGTATTGTTCTCGATCTTTTTTAAAACTTGTTTGGATTTGTAGGTATGACCACCAATCTATATTTATTCCCTGCTCTTTCAGATCTTGAATTGATTTTAAATCTCCTTTTTCCTCTAGAAGCTCTGAATAGTTTACCATTTTACTAAGGTCAATGCTGTTTGGATAAATGATTAGGGACTCTAAATAATATTTTAATTTGCAAGCCCTCATTTCATTTTCCATCAATTTTACTATTTGTTTTGAAGATGCAGCTTCAGAAAAGTTGACTTTTTGCATATTTTATTCCATTAACTACTAAAATAAAGGAAAAAAATTTCTTGCTTTGTTTCCTACTTTTTCCAAATCAAAGACTGACATTCTTAGGGTTTCTGTACCAGAACATTTTCTACATATGAGTAGAATGCTTCCCTATTCTTTTTCCTCTGTCATGAGGGTAGAAAGCGCAGATACAATGTTATCTTCTTTCTTTAATAAACTAACTTTACCCTCCTTTTCGGTTGTGGGTAGACTTCACACTTCACTCCAGGAATATATGCAACATTTTGAATTTTAATTATTTCAAATTCAAAATATCTCTGGGGTCCAAATTGTCGAGGGGTGGGCTTCAAAATGTTTAGCAAGGGTTCTCTGCCTGGTTGCTGGGTGGGCTTGGCCATGGTGGGCGTGGCCTAGTCGGCCTCCTGCACCATGGCAGGGGGGGGTGTTTTTGCCCTCCCTGGGCTCCGGAGGCTTTCCTCGAGCCTCCGGGAGGGCGAAAACAGCCTCCCCAGGCTTCAGAGGCCCATTTCCGGTAGGCCTGTTTTTCGCCCTCCCCGAGACTCCGCACGCGTCCTGCACTTACCTGCATCCAAAATTGGCTGTGTGGGGACTCCTGGGGGGGGCAGGGGGGCGGGGCCAGCCAGGAGTGGGATTTGGGGGTTCTCCAAACTGCACAAAATCTTAGCTAGAGGTTCTCTCGAACCCCTGCGAACCCCCAGCAGCCCACCCCTGAAATTGTCCCATTTTGAGTGCTAAACAGCTGTTCTGAGTGTGAAACAAGATGGTCTGAAAAATAATGGGTAATACTCCAAGCCAAAGACAAGAGATTCTCTAACTCAAATTGAGCTGTTTCGCAGCATTCCTGAGATCAGAGTATTTCAAATTTGAAGTGGTTTTAATTTGAAATTCCTTATATATTCTACATCTGTCTCTGGCCACTGTTGGTTATTTTGGTTTGCTCATACACCTGTGCTTTGCTAGATATAGGTTCCAATGAATTAACTGCAAGATTCCAATTTGGGTTAGTTTAATATTTTAGTTTCAATCTTCATTTTTCTAATCTAAACAATCAGCAGTTCATATGTATTCTTTTCTATTCATTTGACGATATGAATCATGAAACTTCTGTCAGAATAAATACCTTCCTCTTTTATGTATCACAAATAGTTTGACAATCTTTTCATTTCCTAAGAACCTTCTAGGCTTGTTCAATATTAATTTTATTTCTTGTTTCTTAGTGGCCATTTCACCATAATGTTTTCCAAAGTCCATAATTAGGGAACATATTCGGTACTGAGTGAGAGTCCTCAGAATCCACAAGATTCTGATCTTTGAAAGTATTTCCAAGGATTGCTGCTTAGGACAAATTCTAGACTACCCATTGTGCACCTCTGAAATAGCAATAGCAATAGCACTTCAAGTTTCAAGTTTATTTATATTTCTATGCTGCCCAACTCCCGGAGGACACTTAGACTTATATACCGCTTCATAGTGCTTTACAGCCCTCTCTAAGGGGTTTACAGAGTCAGCATATTGCCCCCAACAATCTGGGTCCTCATTTTACCGACCTCAGAAGGATGGAAGGCTGAGTCAACCTTGAGCCTGGTGAGATTCGATCTGCCAAACTGCTGGCAGCCGGTGATCATCAGAAGTAGCCTGCAGTACTGTACTCTAACCACTGCGCCACCATGGCTCATGAGACTATTTCACAAAATTGCCATTAACTATTTCTGTAAGTCAGGCTGTGTATGATTGGAGATGGGAAAGGGATTTCAAAACAACAGTGGGGTTTTGATCATGCGACCTCATGATCAAAGCTCCACTCCTTCCAAGTGTGTCCACAGTTTTGAAGGGTGTTTTTTTTTTTGTACCACTACCACTTCTTGCAAATGTCCCTGTATCTAAGAGTGAGTAACCTGAAGTTCTCAAATTAATTTCAACAGTTCTTGACTTGATTTCAAAACTTGTTTTGCAAATGTTCCTTGCAAAGTGCTAGTGAAGAAATCTCTGCCTCTTTCCTAATCTGTTGTTTGGAAGACAAAAAGGATGATACTGGCCTTTGTGTCTGGCCTTCTCCTGCTGTAGCCCGCCTATCATTTATTACAACACATTGTATCTGTAGGCATGCACTGCTTAATACAAATAGGACTTTTCTACTTCTAGTGCAATTGAACATGGCATACTAAGATCAATAATGTGGACAAGTAATTCATGAAAGCTGATCTGATCTCCCTGAAGAACCTTTGATAAGCTTTCAGACAATCCCAAGTTCCATGGATTGTATGAGGAAAAAGACGTATCATAGAAGCAGAAAACTATTGAAATCGGTTGAATAAAAAAACCACTAAAATGACTAATAGATGACAGCAAAGGTTTTTTACAGTAGTCCTGTATGGGTACTTATACCAAGAAACATGTAAGAAGAAGTGCAAAAAGAAAAGTTCAGAAAGATCTTGTGTTTACTGAAACTGAGACAATCATTTATAAGCATTTTTACGGGTCACATACTAGGAAAATGGCATGGAGTCTCACAGCATCAAAGATTTTAATGGTTTATTACTGATGCTCTCTGAGGCATAAACAAGAACTAGTGTTGTGATGGAAATAGCCAGCTGTGAAGTTTTGCTGTAGAAAAAAATCATATCCCTTTCTGGTGGATGTTTAATGTTTACCAATGGATACTATTTTAAAAAAAAGCTGGTAGTTGGCTTGTTGCTTTTATGCTAGTTGAAGGATTCAATATTATTTTAGCTACATTTATCTGGGGATATAAATGAAATGAAATGAAATAAGGTTTGTGGACAGCTACAAAGGACATTTTGCATCAACAAAACTCTGGAAGAATCATTCCAAAGGAAATGTTTGAATGAGAGTAGGAACACTTAAGTTGAATTAGAGGTCTTTGAAAATCTTTGTAGAAATTTGAAATGAATCATAGATCTGGTGGTTTTTCTGCTACTGTTAAGCTTGTTAAAGACAATACACTGTACAGTATTATAACTCTACCTCCATATATCGAGATTTTGAATGATGTTATAGTCTTTATTATTGATAAGTATCTGGTCAGTTTTATCATCTTATGAAATGCTTTGCCCCCAGAGGTTTGGAATGGGGGGGGAGATACTAGTGCTAAGACTGCTTTGAACTTCATTCACTCTCTCGGCCCTCAATTTCCTTAATGTAGCCCACATAAGCCTTAAGCTTTATTCGTTCTTGTGCTATTGGTAAGTTATACTTGATGCAGCATGTCTAGTGTGCATATGTGTATGTGTGAATGTGAGAGAGAAAACAGGCAGGATGGCCTTTTTTGCTATCTTGACCATTTTGATACATACACCTTAGACACTGCTGCTTCCATGTTGATCTACTAATACAATTAATAATGCAGTTTAACTCAGTTCTTAGCACTCTGAATGTTGCCCAGATAAGCTCTTGGGTCAAACTCTACTTCTCTATTCTTCATAACTGGGGAAGACTTAAGTCTTCTAACAATGAGTGGATGAGTGCTATGCTAACAATCACAAGCACTGGTTTAAATGTTTATAGCAAAAATAGAGGAAGGCAAGGTTACAAATGTCAATTCTTCTCTGGTAGCCTCTTTATCTAAAATATGACATAGTATCTTCCTATGCAAAACTGATTCTGCTTCTTGGGTTAATTAACAAACACAAAATATTACTGTCTGTCCAAAACCTGACACAACTGAATCCTGTAGGTGATAAGGAAATCCCTCTACAGGAGAGGCCAAGCTTACCAATCAGCTATGGGAAGTTTCATGGAATCTATGGAACCCCAATGAACAGAGACAGCAAAGCTATAATGCCACACAACGGCAAGTCAACAATTGTTCTTCCAAGTCCTTGTTTCAGAAGAAGTCAAGCTTTACCAGTGTGGTTTGTTAAGGTTGACACCCTGCTAAAACTGTGATAAGGACATCCTGCTCATAAGAGACCAAATTTCTCAACCAGTTATACCAGTCCTGCTTGACATGGCAGAAAGGGCAGTGATCAGAAATAGCAAACTACACCACCCTACAAGAACATATCAATTTTATTTTTCGTTATTTCCCAAATCCCAGGAAGGCAAACAAAAAAAGAACATTTTTACTATCTCTTTGCAGAATGACTATACTAAAAAATTATCGAGAAAAAAAAACCTTTGAAAATATTCAGTGGAAACTTGGCATTGATAAATAATAAACTCCTCTTAAAGTTTATTCTCCCTGCTATTTTCATCCTATTCTGCAAAAGAAAAATGAAACAGCTGCATATGGATAAATCTTTTTCAACTCAAATCTTGTAGTGATTCAGATCAGATCAATTGACTCTTGATTTTCAAATCATAAATTCAAACTGACTCATGCCTCTTTGAAACTCAGATTGGAATTGAACCACAATTGATTTATACTGCCCCAATATATAGCTTCCACTTGAATTACCAAGTCTTTGGTTACCAGATCAGAACTCTGCGGTCATTCATATTCTAACAAGAATTCTTTAAATAGTAATCTTAGTAAAGAATCAGAATGAACTCTGGGCATTTTTATGGTGCAGGAAAGGCTGATTTCTGAGCGAAAGTCTAGACCTGGAAAGTGACAGATGATAGGACACTGGGCATAAGATCTGATTTCATTACCTAGTTCAATGCATTCAACATTGTCTGAGGTCCAAGAAATCTGATATTACTTCCAAAAATTTTGCTCCACCTCTCCTTCCTGCACAAGGGGATTTCCAGGAATATACATGGCCACAGATGACCATTATGTTACTTGTACAAACTCCTTTTCACAGATGAATATTATGTTACTTGTTAACATAGTTGTTTTCATTGCCAAAGAAATACATTTAGCAGTCAATGTTGTTTTATTCCTATGGCTATCCCAAAGGTGCTTTTTCAAGAGGCAAAGAATTTAAATCCTTCCATTCTCCACCATCCAATCAGAGCTGAAGAAGCTTCTTGGATGAGAAGTGAAATGTTTTCGAAGAAAAACAAGAAAGTCCAGTTGTCAGGGTTCCAAATAGCATCCAAAATTAAATCAGAGTCCGAGGCAAAGTGTTCCTCAAATTTCCAATTTATTAACAGAGCCATGTTGGCACATCTGGGAGAAACCCGAATCTGAAGCCCCCGGGTTTCTCCACCCAGTTGAAAGTGGGTGACCAATCTTCAACTGCCAACTTGGCAGCATCCACCCATCTCCTTCCGTGCAGGTGCAGGAGTGCGAAGACAAAGGATGACCTTGACTATCTAGAATGAATTTGTTATGGCTACATACAGACAGCCCTCATGCAATTCCCCCTCCCAAATTCCCACTGCAAAGAATACATATTAAAATGGTATAAAGTGTGGCAGGCCAAAGACCCCAACTAAAATGGCTTCGGCCTGACACCAGTTGCCTGTTGAAAAAGCATCTTTGGGACAACCATGACCTGGATGACTGAAAATCTCCATAGACATTCCTGTGGTTACTATAGTGCTTTATACAAATTTAAAATATTAAGCTGCACATACAGAGAAATCCTCTTATTAGTGTTGATGAACATCTTGTCTGTTTTATTATAACATACGTATAATAAATCAGCAGTTGTAAAACCATGGAATAATGCAAGAACAGTGATTGAAAGGTAGTTTTCTTGTATTTCAAAAGTGAAGTAAACTTTGTGTCCATTTAATAGCAAAAAATACATTCACAACTAGGAGGGTGATAAGATTGAAATTACCTAGTCACATCATTGCTTAAGTCTATTAATTCATGAATAAGCAACTTTAGATTGGAGGTAATAAGTTCTTTTTTCTTGTCACTAGTTCAGAATTTATTGTCTGCATCAGCTCTGATGACAGAAGGACTAATGTATTGCCTTTCCAGATTACATCAGCATGCAAGTTTTCCTCTACTCTCTGGTTACTTCATATTTTATCACTGATGCTTTGGAATCCACAAGAGAGTGCATTGTTTGACACTTATTTCTTTCTTATAATTGCAGTAATATCATTCAATTACATTCAGAGGAAATAGCTTTCAATTCTGCAGCACAAAGGATATTTTAACAATTCATTCCCCCTTTGTGCTGGCTTTTCCCCACAAACTATTAAATTATCATTATCATCATCATCATCATCATCATCCCTATTTTTCTCTTCTGTGGATATTGACCCCAAAGTCAGAACTGAATTGTGTTAATTTTCCTAGCTTTGAATGTATCTTTGCTATTGATTTCTTTTGTAGAGAAAAAGGATAGGCTCAGGAAATGTGTATATAAAACAGCAAGAGAGTAGTAATATTGAATGGCAAAGAGTACATAAGACAGCTGAGTTGAATATTTTCCCCAATATTTATTTTTCTTCATTTCTTTATTTTCAATTAAAGTCACCCCAAAAGGTAACATTTGTCGAATTTAAAATATTGCCTCACAGATACTGGTTAGAATAAGCAGATTTTTTGATGAAAATGGTATATTACAAAAGCCTAACAGATAATAAGGCTGCTGTCCAAATACATGAGAATTTGGCTGTTGATGTTTAGATCATGGACTAAAAACAAAAATAACAAATAATCCTCTTTTTGGTCAGTAAAGAACTGAGTACTGCAGTAATCAAACCAAGGTGTAATTCCAGTTGTATTTGTGCTGCTTCAGTTATTTTGAGACAATCTCACTGCTGTTTTTTAATGTGTTAGACAGGGCTATGAAGAGCTGGAAAGACAACTTAAAGAAGTCTTTAAGGAAAGAAGCAACATACTTCGCCAGCTGTCGAAGACATCCAAAGAGCTTGAGGGAATTAAAGTAAATCTTCAGGTCAGAATTTATGCCTTTCCTCCTCCTCTACCATAGCTGCAAAATGCATTTGATATTAGCTCTGTGATATTATTTATTTGGCATGAGGGTAAAATGTGGAAATGGGATGTGGACAAAGATACAATTGCTTTTCCTGACTTTCCTTTTCACTGTGGGGTTCTTCTGAAGTGTCAGTAGAAATGCCTGTATGATCTGTAATTCTGTCTTCTTGGATGGACTTATGGCATGAAATCTTTTCTGATCATATTCAAGCAAGCATAACTTACTTACCCACCTTCAGACCCCTCTCCACAAGAAACAGAGGAGAAAAGAATTTTGAATGGGAGCTTGCCTATTCATTCACATCAGCTCCCCTTTTTAAGCCTTCTGTAGAATTATGTAATCTTTTAAAGTGAGTATTAATATAATAATAGTAGAAGGTTTGAAGATTTAGAAGGCAGAAGGATTTTGATCCTTCTGTTTTCTTTTCTAATTATTGTTCCTTTCTGAACACCAGAAGCATTTTTTAAAAACTCCTAAACGTGATATATGCTCAATTCCCAGTTCTTCTTACCAATTAAACTTCTAGCAGAGAATTGATCATTTGGAGAAGACTTATGTGACCCTTCCTCCATTTGTGGTTCAGTGATGAATGAAAGCAGTGGTGGGGTTCAATTTTTTTTACTACCGGTTCTGTGGGCGTGGCTTGGTGGGCATGGCAGGGGAAGGATACTGTAAAATCTCCATTCCCACCCCACTCCAGGGGAAGGATACTGTAAAATCTCCATTCCCTCCCCACTCCAGGAGAAGGTTACTGCAAAATCCCCATTTCCTCCCAATCAGCTGGGACTCAGGAGGCAGAGAATAGATGGGGGTGGAGCCAGTTAGAGGTATTTACCGGTTCTCCGAACTACTCAAAATTTCCAGAACTGGTCAGAACCTGCTGAAAGTCAAAGAAATGGAGAAGACAGGAAGCCGAAGATAAAAGCACTTTTAATATTTCATTTTTCATTCTTAATAGCTTGCTCTGTGAAAAAAGAAAGGCATATGGGTTGAAGAGCCAAGGTCTTAAATCCAACTGGTAGTGTGGGTAAAAAGTACAATATAATATTAGTCTGGGGAAAAAAGTGTATCATAATATTAGGCTGGGAAACCATGATTGGCCCCACCCAAGCATCATGATAATAACTAAACTTTTGCCTAATTTATTTATTCAATTTCTGGAGCTACCCATCTCAGTTAATTACTCTGGGTAGTTTACAATTATATTGTGTATACTGATATTTGGATGAACTTTATGTTGAGGTTCATGTTAAATCAACTTCTGCCTTATGAACCACCCAATTTGTTTGAGCGTGCTGTTAAGTCTCGGCAATAGAAGAACAAAGTTGTATCATCCTTACTTTCTTTTCTGTCATAAATGTTCTGTACTTTTCACATGAAGCCTTTAATACAAAAAGTCACAATGAATAATTTTAGTGGTGAAAATTTTAAGGGAGCTCTTTGGTAACACCTGGTTTCTTCCTTTTGTTATCAGTCTTTGAAAAATGATGAGGCATCAGCGAAAAGCGATGTACAGAAACTCTTGGAATTAGGCCAGAAACAAAGGTACGATTCAGCATTTATTTGCCCAAACTATTACATTTTCTCATATAAACAGAAAACAATGATGAATTCTTACCTTGTTAAGCCAGTCAGCAAACCAAGACATTCACATATGAAATGGATCCTAAAAATCAACAGTCTGATCTGAAACACTGGTTTCATGTTTTGAAGTTAAAAGGGGGGAAAAGCTCTTGCAAGTAGTGAAGTTAACAAGAAAGAGCAAGATCAGAATCTTTTTGTTGAACCAATTTTCTGCATGGGAAGTTACTTCTATGATATACTCTATTCCATTTGGGAAAAAAATATATTTTCATTTTGCATGCAAAGACCTACCACAAAAAAGACATTTCAACCCTGAAGTCTCAATTTGTTAAAGCTAATCAGAAACTTTATTCAAGTGCATATCTTCAGGTTTATTTTATGGCAATTTCCCAGTGATGGAAATTTTTTACATTGTCTGGCAGATAAAATCTACAGTGGTTCTTCTCAAACTTTTAAAGCTGATAGATGCCAAAGGTCAGAATGAACCAATGTGCAGAAAATCAAGAGCAAATGTCCATATTTTATAATAAGACACAGGATTTAGAGGAGCCCAGTAAGGGACCCATTTCTTTTATTAAGAAATCCAAATGAATATATCACAACTATATGTTTATAATTTCTAAATATATTTCAATTCAAGAATATCCATAGACCATGCTTACCTACTCAACATATAAGCTCCAAGATGAAGTAGTGTTTTTTTTAAACTTCTAATTGTGAGAGTCATATGTGGACATTGACTCAAAGCAATTAATACAGAAAGGAGTTAGTAAGACCAGGCTCATTACACTTCACACCTTCTAGACTTTTCCACTGTTTCTCACATATTTAGAATCACTGGACAACAAAGATTTTTCTCCCTGAATACTTTGGGGTGTATCTTATAGATTTTTGGCTAATCTGTTTTTACACAGTGGCAAAATACACCTTTCAGTACCTGCTGGCTATTTTGCATACATGAAAGAAGCACACAGAATCATGGAACTGTTGTTGAAGCACATCTAGTAGACCAAGTACAAGTAGAACATCTGTGAAGATCTAAAAGTAATGGCTCTGCTGCTTGGAATGCAGCTTGAATATACCGAGTGCTGCTGTTACATATGTGAATAGGACAGCAGTGCTAGAGAGTCACATTATATTATAAAGAAATGGCTACTCTGAAAGAGTTTGGTTCCAAGACAGAAAAACAGGCACCTGAACCACTTGTTGACCAGATGGAGATAGTTTTGTCTCTACTTCACATAAAACTCAGACTGATGAAAAATGTTGTGAAAGTGATGAAAAAGAAGGTGAAGGTTTTTGTTATTTGAGATAGGTGTTTCCAAGAATAACTGATGCCAAGATTAAGGAAGGCATTTTTATTGGTGCACGGATCAAATACATCATCAATGACGAGTGATTCAAAGATCTGTTAGTGAGGTCAAAGAAAATAACCTGGAAAGCATTCAAGGATGTCATTGAGAATTTTCTTGGCAACTATAGAGCACCAAACTATATTCAGCTGGTTGACAAACTTCTTACAACATACATAGAATACCATGAAATGCAACATTGTCACTGAAGATTTCTTTTCTACATTCACATGTGGATTTCCCCCCCCCCCCAAATTATAAATGCAGTCAGTGACAAATATTGTAAAGGTTTCACAGGATATTGCCCCAATGGAAAAATAGTATTGGGGCAACTGGAATCCATCAGTGCTGGCTGACTATTGTTAGACTACACATGAAAATCAGCAGCAAAACACTTTTAGTCCTGTTGAACTAATGCTCTGTGTTGGAAACATTATTCAATTGAATGCATTATTCTCATTAAAAGTTAATTTTGTATTTCTCAAGATTCCAACTGTACATGATAGTTATTCCAAAATTATATTTATGTTATGTTTGAAGGGGTCTATTATAATCACCAAAAGTTTTTTAGGAAGCAAAACTTTGGGGGGTGGGGAATGTTGTGCAGTATAACCTTCTCCAGCCCAGATATCTGGACTTCAACAGTGCAATCTGCTGGCTACAAGCTATTTACATTCACTACCATTGCAATATTGTAATATCAACTTTCTAAACCAATTTGGGTCTCTATCTGGATATATTTGTAGCCTCAAAGCATGCAAGAAAAATACAATTTAGGAGTAGGACTATGCTTAGGCTTATAACATAAATATTGAAACAAAAAAGGGGGAAAGGGACAAAAACCTTTACCCTTGTATGAGAAATAAATTTATCTGTTTTATATTCTCCTTGAAGAATTGTAAACAATATTTATTACATTATATTAGTATCTAATGAAACTGCATCTGAAGGCAATTTGTAGTACAGTATATCCTTCCACCTTTGTGGAATTTCTCTGTTAAGTAGTGGATCTTGCTTCTCCAACTCCCTTACAAGATCATCTGAATTTGCACAGCATCTAATTTAAACCATTTCATATTTAACTAGATAAAGGAAAAATAGTGAACATTATAAATTCCAAAATCTGCTTTCAAAGCTTTGGAGATGTTACATTTTTTAGAAACAGATCCTGTTTGCCATTTTCAAAGCAAAAGTGTCATTTCAGAGTTGTCAGGACACATTTGAGTGGGAAACGAAATATGGGACACCATTTGATTCCTAGAGACCATTAGATGCAACCTTCTATAATTTCATATTAAAATAAGAGCACACCAGGTTTCAGTCACTGTTGCAGGGGTGGGTTCCTCCCGGTTCAGACTGGTTCTCCCGAACCAGTAGCGGCCCGCTGGTGATGTCACGATGATGTCACTGAACCGGATCGGTCGGTGCCGGTCCATGGGGGCTGCCATCTTTTTTTTGAATTTTTTTCGAAACTTTTTTGAAATTTTTTTTTTGAATTTTTTTGAATTTTTTTCCCTTCTGAGCATGCGCAGAAGCCGACTTCTGGCACTGTGCATGCGGTTGCCATCTTTTTTTTTGGCTTTTTTTTTTTTTAAAAATGGATTTTTTGTTACTGCGCATGTGGCGTGGGAGGGAGCAAACCGGCAGCGAGGTAAGTTTGAACCCACCCCTGCACTGTTGAGACATCAAACATATCATATCAAAACAAAAAGATATCTACAGAGCAAGGAGGTGAGTTTTATGAACCCCCATCTGAGGCAAGTAAAAAAAATGCTATACACACGCGTGCGCACACCCATGCGCGCGCGCACACACACACACACACACACACACACACACACTTTCCAAATAGTGTCAAGATTGATAAGGGAAGATTTTCAATCCATGTAAAATTTATGAAATTTATTGTCTGACTTCCAAGAAAGTATTGTAATTTGAGTCTCTCTTCTAAAGTGTTGGCTATTCCCCTCAGCTTATCTTCTGATTCTCCAAACAAATGCAATGAAAATCATATACCAAATAAAGACAATATAAGCACTTCCTTAAAGAATTCCTGGATTTAGGAGCCATTTTGCTTGGAAAGACACACATTTTAAAATGTGCCTAGCAATTCAAAACAGTAAGGCACACAATTGCCCTGTAATTCGTGCAAAGAACAATCCACATGCATTTCCAGTTCCTGTTTGATAGTTAAACAACCTAACTGTAAATGCATCAACATAAAGAAACCTATCAGATAGAGATCTGAGCCCTAATGTATTATCTTGTCTACCCTGCAATAAATTTTCCAAAACAACTAGAAAACATTTATTTATTGAAAAAAACTAGCTCTCTGAAATTATTCCATTGAACCTAATTGGCAATGTACATGATAGCTTTTACATTTAATATGTAGCTCTTCCATTCAAAATGTTCTGTTATAATCAGAATTGTGATTCCTTAGCAACATTTCTGTATTAAAATATTAAGACATGGTGGAAATTAAGCAGCAGTCCCTAACCTTTCTGGGTCCATGGACTGGCAGCGATGGTGGAGACAGGGGAGAAGGAATGGTTTTGTGCATGTGGTCTCTGTTTGGGCAAAAAGAGCTTTGCATCCTCATCCGCTGCTTGCATGGCCCAATTCCTAATAGGCCGCAGCCCAGTAGCAGGCCACAACCTGGGGGTTGGGGACCCCTCTCTACAGGTAGCCTTATTCAGTGACCGTTTGAAGTTTCAATGATGCCGAATAAAGATTTGCAACTAGTCCTTGTAGTTGCAGCTCTTGCAGTGTAGTTACAGAGGCATGTTCATGATTCATCACTTGGCAACTGGCTCACAATTATAACAGTCACAACAGCCCATGGTCACATGATTACAGTTTGTGACCTGATCTGCCAGCTTCGTCATCAAAAAAGCACAACAAAGAATGTTCTTTCTGCGCCAACTCAGGAAGCTCAAACTGCCCAAGGAGCTGCTGATACAGTTCTACAGAGGAATTATTGAGTCTGTCATCTGCACCTCTATAACTGTCTGGTTTGGTTCTGCAACCCAACAAGACAGACACAGACTTCAGAGGATAATCAGAACTGCAGAAAAAACTATTACTGCCAACCTGCCTTCCATTGAGGACCTGTATACTGCACGAGTCAAAAAGAGGGCCGTGAAAATATTTACTGACC
>QLTV01004097.1:1308847-1322179 GCA_003457575.1 Thermophis baileyi
TTGTTCAGTGACCATTCAATGTTATGATGCTGCTGAATGAGTGGAATTTATGGCTGGTCCCCATATTTGTAGCTGTCACACATCCCTATGGTCATATAATCACAGTTCAGGAACTTGGTGACAAGCTCAGAATTGCAGCATCCCACAGACATGTGGTCACTATTTGAAACCTTCACTGCCGGACTCCAACAAGCAAAATCAATGGGGAAGCCAGCAGGAGGTTGCAAATGGTGATCACATGACAGTGAGATTCTGCAATCTTGCAGGATTTACCTGACAATCGCAACTGGAACTGCTGCAATTGCTGCCATAAGTCAGTGAGGTCACATGACTTCTCACTTTATGACTGTATTGCTTAAGGACAGACTTGCTGGTCCCAATTATTGTAATTAATGAGGGACTACCTGCATCTAATCTCTGATTCTTGATAGTTTTGCATCTGGGTTCTAATGCCATCCATTGGCTGATGTAAACCAGTTGAATACCATTGCCCAAGAAAATACTGCAGATGTATGCAAGCTGAAGATCATCAGTCAGGGGTAGATTTTCACATTTGCATGTTCTTGTTTAACCTATTTTCATCACTGATTACACTGCCTCCAAGAGTTTCTAAGAAATAGGCTTTTGTTTTTCCACTTATGCTTTTTTTTCCAAGCATAGGTCAGGCTGAGTTTATTTTATTTCTTTAGAAAATTTATTTGCTGCCCATCTCGTATCCAATGACTCTAAAACAAAAAAGACACTAAAATCAACAGTAATGCACACAGTAGATAAAATCATTGACAATTACAAACCATTAAAACCAGGAAAAGGTGGGAGTTGGACACATAGCAGGTGAGGAGATGGGATTAGGTTTTAATTAATCAACCACCTCCAGTATGAAGCTCCACCATTGGGTCTTTGGCATAGCCAGGTCTTAAGGCTCTCTCAAAACATCAGGAGGGTGGGAACCAATCTCACTTCAGAGAGTAAGATGTTCCAGAGGGCAGAAGCCATGGCAGAGAAGGCTCCTTGGAATAGCTGCCAGCTGAAATTCCTTGGCTGATGGGATCTTCAGCATGCCCCCTCTGCCAGCATGGGTGGTGGGGCCAGTCACAATAGGGTGAGATGGTACCTTAAGAAGCATGGACCATGCCATGCAGGGTTTGCAGGAGTATTTGCTGAAGCCATGCAGCCTAGAGGATCCAAGTACATTTATGCCAGCACTAGATAAAAGGGCTCTCTGCCTTCTTTGCTAATGTAAATCCCTCAGGAGAAGACTGAGAAAGGCTCCAAAACAAACTGAAATGGATCAGCATGGTCACATATCAGAAGTGAGAGGATCTCATTCACTGTGTGAAGAAGCTTTGAGAGGCTGCTATGCTTAAAGCATCATCCAACTGAAACTTAACACAGTTCTCATAGAGACTAGCTTTTTAGTGTCACTACTTAGAGAAAATACCCAGTTCTTAGGAGTGTTATTGAGCCAATTCAGTTTGTTTTGAGAGACTTCTACAAAACCTCTACCTTTGTTATCACCAACCCATTTTCCTTCCATCAACCCCATAATAGACCTGACTGTCAGCCCAGGATCTAGCTCTTTTCTTCCTGTTTCCACAAACTCAAATCCAGCCTTCCCTGCACAGGAATCCACTTTTTTTCACCCTTTGACATCCAACTTAGCATCCAGTCTTCCTTTTTCATTGCCTTCTAAGATCCAGCTTTCTATTTATTATTGTAGGGATAGACAGTGAAGAAGATTTAGGAGGGGAATATGTATGCATGATTATGTATGGGCCTGTGAGTAGGAATGGGTTTCTGTTCATTTGCATAAAATGTTGGATTTGGTCCACATGTAGTGGATGTGTCCTGAAGCGAGAAGGTACTGGAAGAAAATATATAACTGGCTGCAAGATATAACAGGGAAAGCAATAGAACATACACCAGAATTTTTTTTACTAGGAATAATTAGAAAACAATACCCTAAGAGCATCAAATGCTTAATATTGCATATTGTGACAGCGGCAAGGATTGTGTACGCACAATATTGGAAAAATACACAAGTACCTTCGGAGAATACAATAATGGCAAAAATATATGAATGTGCCGAAATGGATAGATTAACCATCGAACTGAAAGGACAAAGCGACTCAGAATATTATGATGTATGGACAAAGTGGTACGATTGGACCCCCCCCCCCAAAAAAGGAGGAAAGACTGAGAGACAAGATATGAAAAATCAATAAAAAAATTTTTTTAAAAAAATGTTGGATTTGGACCACGGTGAATGAAAAATGAAGATTTCTCTTGGCTATGAGTACATTAGGTAAATTTGGATAGGACATTCTTTACCAGCTTTCATCCACATCGCCTAAGATTGTTGAAATAAAATGAAAGGGATTCCCCCATGCTGTATATGGCACCTTGCATTACCAAGAAAAAGTAGAATACAAATATAAATACTCTTGTACATTCTTTTAGGAAGTCCAAATATGATAACACTATTACATCTTACAGTACGTTAGAATCCTTTTGGTGCAGATATTTCAGTAGGAAATAAACATTCACTAAATGAATGCTGTGTAAGCTATTGGAAACATAGTAAGCATTTAATAGGAACAGAAGCTCGGTTATGTATTATAGCAATAGCATTTAGACATATATCACTTCACAGTGCTTTACAAACCTCTCTAAGCGGTTTACAGAGTCAGCATATTGCCCCCAACAATCTGGGTCCTCATTTTACCCACCTCGGATGAATGGAAGGCTGAGTCAACCTTGAGCCTGGTGAGATTTGAACTGCCATATTGCAGGCAACCAGCAGTCAGCAAAAGTAGCCTTATAGTGGATGTGTCTTTGGAAACAAGTATATGCAATCTGATCTCTGCAATAGAAGCTCAATCGGCATGTGATTTGACACATAGAAAAACCATATCATTTCCTGACACTAATGAAGCTTAAGATCTGCCTTTGTTTCTCCAAGAATTCAAGATTGTGTGAGTGTGTCTTTTTCTAGTGATTGTTTCTGAACATAATTTTGTAACTAGGGGACTTATTTTGGAAACAAGAATACCAATAATTACATTTAACAAGCATTTTTGCTCATTTGTTTTAAAATAAAATGCAGAATGGTTTCCACTTACAATAATCTCATTCTGATTCAACATACCATTGTTTAGAGTTTCTTTCCTTATGGCAATTGCACTTTTTTTGACCAGCCAGAATTATTCAAGTGGCAATATCTTGCACAGCAGGCTATATAGTAGATAGAAAGACAGGCAATTTCCTATTTCTGAATTTTGCTTTAGGAATTTTACTGGTGTGCACTGGTTGTTTTATTTAGCTTTATTAGTAAGCCACTTCAGGAAAGCAGAAACAATAGCGGTTTGGTGTAATTAAAAGTGCCTTGTCATGAAATAAGAGAAAACAAAGGCATTATTTCTTAATGGACAATAGAGATGAAGTTTGTGTTTTGTTTCTTCAATAAACTAGGGAAGAAATGAAATCACTCCAGGAGACCTTTCAAAAACAGCTTAATGAGGCAACTGAGAAGGCAGAAAAACAGCAGGCCACAGTAAGTGACTTTCCTCTATTATTTTCATCAGTGTTTCCATGTCCCGTTCTTTTCAAATTCTTCAGACACACCTTTACAAATGGATATGGACAAGCCTAACAATTTAGGTTTCTTCTATTTTCAAATTTCAACATCTTTCCATTCAATTCAAAAATGGGTGTGATACTTGGTAATACTTGGTAATAGTTTTCTTTAAAAAAAGGAACACAACAAAATTCTCACTGATGCCTATTCATAAACAAAGCTGCTGATTTATACTAATTGTAGAAAGTGTGTGTGTGTTTAGATCAGGGGTGGGTTCCTCCCGGTTCGGACTGGATCGCCCGAACCGTTAGCGACCCGCTGGTGACGTCATGTCATCGCGCGCAAAACATCGTGATGCGAACCGGTGGGGAAGGTAAGTGGAACCCACCCCTGGTTTAGATGTATGAATATACATACATCTAAATCGACACATATACATAAATTGGGGAATATCATTTGAGTAAATACAGTGTTGGATACATCTGTGAAGCATATCTTGTAGTAGCTAACCAATGGAACAAACCAATCCTTTGGTAATTCCAAAAGAGGACTCATTTGAGAATCTTCTATGTATTTATTTATGCATTCATTATATATTTAGATCACCCACCTTCCATCAATGGGAGATGCCCTAAAATGAGTAGCATATATCACTATGTCAAAAATATCCTAAGGCATGTTTTGTGTGCTTTCGTGCATGTTTATATGTTCGGGCATGTTTAAGAAGCTTTGTTCTCAAACTTGTCACTGGTATGACAGAATGGTATTATTATGCTTGTAAAAGCAAGACTGTTGGGTCTTACACAATTAACAATAACACAATCTGTTTCCATGTTACTGTATGTTATTCATTAGGCAAGCTGACACAGCACATTTTGAGCATACAGGAAACACATTTAGGAAGTGCATAATTGAAGCCGATGTGTTTTAGAGGGGAGCACTCTAAATTGAAACACCATAATCAATTCAGAAAAAGTAAGAAAAAAATCCATAAATTATGCAATCAGGATTCTTTAGCTGGATTTCATGGGTTCAGGAAGAACATGGTGGCAGAAGGATCATATAATTGACTCACAGATGAAATTAGAAGCATTATTCTTAGCTATCCTACTTGATGAAAGATAATGGGGCTAGTAAACTCTTCTTTGGAATGGAGATCTTTATACAATGCAGCCTTTGCCACAGATCTAATTGTAAATAAGTTGTAACAAATAGGTATGCAGGGTGAGTATATACATTACTTCTCACAGTCTGTCTGTCTGTCTGTCTGTCTCTCCATCTATCCATCTGAATACAGCACATTGCACAAGCAGCATTACAATAATATGCTGTACCAATTTATCTAAAAAATAAGATCTATTGATCTCAGTGGGCTACTTCTGAGTAGAGAGCTATACAAAATGAAAATTACAAATGTGATTTGGATCAGTGCAAGTGTTATTATTTAAAACTACAATTAGGAGAAGGAGGAAAAATTAAAAAACAAAAGCCTCTCTCCCGTGCCATTTAAGACTAATATCTTGAGGGTGTTATCTGTAAAAATATCAGCACACACAATGCAAAGGTTGTCAGCCTCCCTCCTTATGTGGACAATAAGTTTGATGAAACGCCCCAAGCTTATTGCTGCAGTAATTCTGATGACTGAAACGAATTCAACTACCAAAGGTATTATAAGAAATAGCCCTAAGATGTTTTAGAACAGCTACAATAAAAACGTTGATAATGTGTGGAGGAGGAGGAGGGAACATAATTTTCCATTCCTTCTTCTCCCAGTGTTTTGCAGCAAATGTAAAAGGCTATGTCACTAATTATATTTTGCTATTTCATGTTTGTCTTAAAAGAGAACAAACTTATTTCTAGTCCCAATTTCACTTATATGCCAACTTTCAAACATGCAAAGATGAAAAAGTATACATTAAGAACCAAATTTACATGAAATATGAGGTCATGTTTTATTTCCTGCAATTTTGTTAAACTCTTTGGAAGCTAGATGCATCCATATATAATTTCAATCCGGAGAAGGACTTCCAAATAAGTGTTTTCAACTGTCTTAGCAATTATCCTAAGGAATACATTTGCAAATTCAATAAAAAAATAACTGTATTTTTCAGAAACTTTAAGCTTATGGTATATCCAATGGGGAAAAATGCATGGAAAAGATATTATACCACATAGTCCTAGAAAAACAGGTAATTGTTGTTGGTTTTAGTTGCAAAGTCGTGTCCGACCCATCACAACCCCATGGACAACATTCTTCCAGGCCTTCCTGTTCTCTACCATCCCCCGGAGTCCATTTAAGCTCACACCTACTGCTTCAGTGACTCCATCCAGCCACCTCATTCTCTGTCGTCCCCTTCTTCTTTTGCCCTCAATCTTTCCCAGCATTAGGCTCTTCTCCAGTGAGTCCTTCCTTGTCATTAGGTGGCCAAAGTATTTGAGTTTCATAAAGTATTTGAGTTTCAAAAAAACAGGTATCTTTTTTCAAATGTTGTAGGCAACATTTATGCCAACACATACCTACTCTGTATGTACTCTGAATCTTCTGGAGCATAGTAATCAGAAGTACTGTCTAGACTGCGACTTCTTGTCCATGTGCCTATCTCCTGTCTGCAACTCAGTCCTTTTAGCAGTTCCAAGAAAATTCCACACCCATTTGCACTCTGATTCAGGAGACCCTGACGGCATAGATAAACCTCCAAGTGGCCTCAATGTCTCTCAGACAGAGTGCTAATGACTAGATGACTGCAAAAAAAAAAAAAAAGGTGATACTTTCATCCTGCCCCCCCCCTCCCACCCCAATCCTGTCAGAACTTATGAAGCTTTTTGGATGACAAGCAAAACATGTTCAAGGAAAAAAAAACCCAAGAAAGTCCAGTTGCCTTTTGAAAAAGTAGTTTTGAGACAACTATGACCTGGATGATTGAGAATCTCCATAGACATAGATCCAAATAGTTTTTATTTAATGTACTCTCTAGTCAGACTCACACAGAAAGACAAAACTAAAATAAAAATAAAAATCCCGGTTCGGGCTTGCCTGCAGGTCGCCAGACAGCTGATAGCGAAGGAAGCGGGAGACTTCACCCGGATGCCGCCATTTGGGTTCTTTTACCCTCTGTGCATGCGCAGAATGCTTTGCGCATGCGCAGAGGGTAAAAGAACCCAAATGGCGGTGTCCAGGCGGGTGGGCGAAGTCTCACGCTTCTGTCGCTACCGGCTATCCGGCGACCCGCAGGCACGGCCGAAGCGGGAGCATTTCACCCCTGCGAGTGACGGTGGCACCAAGATGGCGGGCTAACGCACACGGCGACCCCTGTGAAATGGTCGTTCAACCCCCAAAGGGGTCGCGACCCACAGGTTGAGAACCGCTGTTTTAAATAATGGGGGAAAAGTCAGGTTGAGGGATGGAGGGGTAACACATTTATGTTTTAAAACTTTAAAATAATTTTCTCAATGATTCAGACTCCAGTTTACTATCTTGAACTGACAAGATAAAACCCCACTTCTATGCTGCTCTGACCTTCTTTTCATTTCTCAAAATGCTGCTGGCCTATGCAGATTTTCCCAATGAGTCATACCTAGCAGATACTAGTGATTCTTTTAGTGAAAGGTAAATTGATATAGACAAATAGCCAGCTATGTCTCTTACTTCCTATAGCCAACTAATTGAAAATATTCTAAATTGATGAATGAAACTATAACTGTAGAAAGTCTATGCTCCCTAGTAAAAAAAAGCTCTTTGGGGCACTATTGTAAGTCCAGTACATTGAATAAGCCTGACTTATGGCCAGTCGGGAAAGTTCTGCCTTTAGAGAACTCAGAAAGATTTTCTCTAGGATTAACAAAAAGGAAGGGGAAGCCCAGAGCTGGCTGTCCAGTTTACAGTACTCCCGAAGTAAAAAAAAAAAAAAAGTAGAAACAAGAAATTTATTTATTACTTTGTATGAAATGTCTAATTCTAAAAATGTGATTAAGACATACAAAAGAGTCAGAAAGAGACCAAACCAGAGGAAAAGGTTCACACTATGTATACAGTGAACTGCTCTCTGTAACTGATATTTTTGACCTCTTGGCTTGACCCTAAATTAGCTAAATATTGAGCACAATTCAGAAAATGAATACAAAATATGTAAAAGGAGCTCCTTTCAGAGGTCTACACATATTTAAGCAAGTAGAAAGCTTTACAGCTCTGCTTCTAAAGATGTTTGGGAAGTTGAAAGCTATATTGTATCTGGCTGATGCATTCTTTCAGAGACATTTTCTTACTTAAACAGAGAAACAAAATGACCATGGATGGGCAAAAAAGCAGAATGGGAGCAACTTTCAACTTCCTGGTAGCTTCCCCATTGATGTTGCTTGTGAGAAGCTGGCAGAAAGCATTGAAAATCACTCCTCCTTCTCCTTGGCTGCCCTACAGATCTGCCTGCCACTTTGCTGGGGGAGGGGGAATAAAGTGAACCATGGTCCATAAAGAAAACTGCATCCCCATCACCCATCTGTCATGTCCCCAGAGGCTTCTTCCTCTGGGGAGGAAGAGAACTTACCTGTGAACCGTGGGTGTAGCCCTGCCAGCCCTACTTTGCATGTAGGCATCTGAGTCACTCCTTCATCCTTCCCTCGCTACCAACCACTATTAAAAGATTTCAAATTTTAGCATTTGTTCCAAAGCAGCCAACCAACACTTATTCATTGGGCTTTGCCACCAGCTTTTTGGGCACAGCAGTAGGAGCAGACACAACTTTCGACTTCCTGCCAGCTTCCTTATTGATTTTGCTTGTGGAAAGTTGGCAGAGAGCATAACAAATCACTCCTCCTCTTTGCTTGACCCATGGAACTGCCTACCATTTTGCTTGGAGGAAAAGGAACAGAGGCAGCCATGCTTCCCATTCCAGTATGTCCCCAAGGGCTTCCTCCATTCTGTGAAAAAGAGGGTTCATCTGTCAACCATTGGTATCCTCCAACAAGCTCTTCCTTGCCAGCAGGTATCTGTATTGCTCTCTCACCGTTCCTTCACTTACCACTATAATTAAGAGATGCCTTGGTTCCAAATCAGTCAATCATTGTTTGCCTTGCCCACATCCAGTTGGTTGCAAGAGCCAGAGGGAAGTAGGAAAAAGGGTAGGGATATAGCCCCTCATCTTCCCTTGCATTCTGCAACCTATGAGTTTATGGGAAGTGTCATCAAAGGGCACAGTAGTACTGAAGTGATTACAACTTTCTCAAATTCCCAAGGGAGTCATGGTTCCCAGCATTCTGCAGGTTATCCCATCTGAGTTACCGTAGTTTAATAACTGTTACCCAATATCTTCCAATTTCACCAAAAGAAAGGTTACAAACAGACGGACACAAGTGTTTTAGCAGTATATAGAATAACTGCAATGAATATACTGAAGGCTACTAAAAAGCAATCATTAATAATTGTGTTCCTTTTTTAAAAAATAATAATGATGATCCTCAAATCCTTGTTCATGAAACATTTCTTCAGGCACCTGAAGACTTTTTACAAATGAGTAAATAGATTTCCATATGTTCTACATCTGATCTTTATTGTTACATTACTATCTCGGAGGGCAGTTAGTAACATAGTGGTAAATTACATGGTGAAAAGACTTAGTAGAATGGCATAGCTATACAGTCTCTATTGACTGCTCCATTGTGAAATTGCTTCACTTGCAGATTAAATCTCTTTGAAGAAATAAAACTGCAAATCTCTATGGACACTCAACTCAGAGATAATGGTCACTGAAGTGAGATATTCAGGATTGTAATATCAATCTAGCATGCATTTTTAAAAGAAGTTGCTATAAAAAAAATCCCCAAGGCCTCTACAAGTGTTACATCACATTTTATTTATACATTTCCTAAATTCATACAAATATTTGGTGAGAAAGCAATGTAAATCCAGTTTATTCATATGTTTATTCAATCAAAGTGAAGATACTAGTAGGGATGAATGCATCTTTTACTTTTGGTTTCTTGCTTTTAAATTCAGCCCATTCAATTTTTGCATTGGTTTACAATTTTTCAAAGAAAAGAAAAATTGAGATGATTTTCATGCATTTTTTTCCACAAAGAGGCAATTTGACCAATATCATTTTTTTGTGACTGAAGGCAAATATACATGTCCCAGGATAATGTTGCAGGATCCAGTCTGAGTAAGTCACTGGGACCAGAGGTTTATTCTTCCAAGCTTTCAGACTCGTGCTGGAGCCCATCCTTGGGGAATCTCTCTCTTTCCAAAATGTTGTGTCATTTAACTTTTTTTGTCTTTAGTTTAGCATTTAATACAATAATTCCTCAGCATTTAGTAGAGAAACTGGGCCTTTTAGGCTTCAATACTCCTTTGTGCAACTGGATTCTTGATTTTCCCACTGATAGGCCCCAGTATGTGTGCCTTGGGACTAATATTTCTAACACCATGTTCTTGAGCACAGGTTCTCCTCAGGGCTGTGTCCTAATACTGCTGTTGTTCACTCTGCTGATCCATGACTGTTGTGCAAGGTTTGCTACCAACCATATTGTGAAGTATGCAGATGATACAACAGTGGTGGGCCTTCTTCAGGATGATAATGAGAGTGATTACCGGGAGAAAGTAGAGAGTTTGATGCACTGGTATAATAAAAACAGTCTGATTTTAAATGTAGGAAAAACAACAGAGATCATTGTCAATTTCAGAAAAGGCAGGTACAGCCATACACCTCTGCGTATTAATGGTTCAGTTGTGGAGGTGGTAAGTAGTATCAAGTTTCTGGATGTGCAGCTGATGCGCAAGTCAGCTTGGTCACTCAACAGAGAGACACAACAGAGATCATTGTCAATTTCAGAAAAGGCAGGTACAGCCATACACCTCTGCGTATTAATGGTTCAGTTGTGGAGGTGGTAAGTAGTATCAAGTTTCTGGATGTGCAGCTGATGCGCAAGTCAGCTTGGTCACTCAACAGAGAGACACAGGTGAAGCAGGCACAGCAGTGCCTGCATTTTCTGTGTCATTATGAGACGAGCAGATCTTCATTCCCCTGTCCTTACACTTTTATAGAGGAACGATTGAAAGCATCCTGTCATATTGTATTACTGTGTGGTTTGGAAGTATTACTGTTTCGGACAGGAAGGCTGTGCAGAGAGTGGTGAGGATGGCAGAAAAGATTACTGGAAGTTCACTTCCTTCGATCCAGGACATAGCATGCAAGTGATGCTTGACCAGGGTCCAAGTATTGTCTGGGATGGTACACATTCTCTCCATGACTGGTTTTCTTTGTTACCTTTTGGGAGGAGGCACTGTGGTATCCAAAGCAGAACAACTAGATTCTGTAATAGCTTTGTACCATATAGTATCAGCCTTGTTAACTCTCAAGACGACCATATAGTGTGTGTGTGTGTGTGTTTGTGTGTGTGTGTGTGTGTGTGTGTGTTGTATGTATATGTACTGTATGTGATATATGTGTATGTATGTGTATATGTATGTACATGTATGTGATGTATATATATTCTTTTCAGAGCAGCCATCAGAATTTCATCTTTTTAATATGTGCCAGTGTGTTCACAGAAAAAAAAAGTGTCAGTAAAGGTTATCTTACCTTATCTTATTTCGGAGAAAGAGAAGTTCCCTGAGGATAGGCTCCAGCATGAAAGCTTGGGGAAAAAATGTTTTTGCCCAATTTAATGAGCTTTTTCTAATTTGTTACAACATTCCACAGAAGAGAGATGTAAACTGGATAGATTTCCATTACAATATGAAACAAGCTATTTTTCTCTCCATCTGTAGGCATTGGCCTTTTCAAAAGTGATACCTATTCAATGAAAGGCAGCTTAAGTTCAAATAAGTATGGAGAGAATTGTTGAGAGATGTGCTATTAGGTGCCATGTTTCCACTTCTATCCTAAAGCCTTTCTGTGATGAATTTCTTCAAGAATTCAAACCACTGGAGAAGATGCACAATTTTAGATGGGCAGGACAATATATTTGAAAACTGATCATTACCTATGAATTTATTGTGTGGTCAGTGTAGAAATCTAATTTTAAGTACAATTCCAAATAGTAAAATAGTTGCTTTCAGAGACTGCAGGCAATGTGGAATATTGGATTTCAAATGGAAAATGCTCTGATATAATTTCGTCAGTGCACTCAAGAGTTGTTAAAGGGTTTTTTTTTTTTAACTTAGTGTAGCAAGTATGGTTCTATTGAATTATATATCTTGGGTGATGCGTAAGTAGTCTAAAGGCAAGAAACTAAAGCTGAATGGTTTAAAATGTAATATTGCAATAATTATTATATAATGTTATTGTCCCATCCTTCATATCTATGTTGAATAAAAAACCACTGTCTGAATGCTGGGCATAATCAAAGGTAGGAAGAATATAATCTGAAATGTTCAAGGTCAAAACACTGCTATAACGAATTTCAGGCAGCACCAATAAGTGTTTCCTTACTAGAGAATTAATGTAGTTGTGGATTAAATTAAAAAAAATAGCAGCTTAATATGCCTTTTTCCATGCATTTTTAAAAAATGAAAGTTACAAATTTAAAATGTAATGTAGAAAAAGATGCAATTCTCCTGAGAAATATCGATAATCTACAGTATTTTAGCAACTAGTCTTGCCTTAGAAAAAAAATTACAGAAATCTTCCAGATTCATCACTATAATATATATATATATATATCGTATGGATAGACTATAGTGTTAGATAAATAGCAGAAATTGTGGGATAGAAATTATAAACTAACAATGTCAACTGCATATAAGGATAATCTATATAAAATGGGTGGCACTTATAGGTGGCACTTACCAACAGCAAGACTGGCAAAGATGTTTGAAAACATGTCCGCCAAATGTTGGAAATGTAATCAGATACCGGGTTCATATTATCATATGTGGTGGACATGCCCAAAGGCAAAAAAAATATTGGAAAAATATTTTTCCAATAAACATAAAAATATTTTTCCAAAAAACATACATGGTTAGAAAAAAATAATAAAGCAACATATTGACTTTAGACCAGAATTATTCCTGTTGGGTATTTTGCCAGAACTGTATAATAAAGGGAATACGTAGCTAATCTTACATGTGTTAACAGCAGCAAGAATTGTTTTTGCACAACAGTGGAAAAATGAAGAGATCCCTTCAGATGGAAGTGTTATAAAAAATATTAGAATGCTCAGAGATGGATAGATTAACATTAAAAATAAAGGAGAAGGAAGAAATAGAATACTTCTTAACATGGGATTTGTTTTACCAGTGGCTAATTAACAGAAAAAAAGGTTAGAAACTAAAAAGATTAAGAGAATGATTAATCATATAACAAAAGTTTTCTAGTATGGATAAGCTACAGTAATGCCAATAATATTATGTGACCATTATTAACGATATGCATATTATGACTACTACTATGTTTGTCTTTTTGTTATACAAAACAAATTGTACTCAGACAACACACTGTTCATATAGATATTTTTTATGTTTATTAAAGAAAAAGTTATCAATAAAACATATATACATATATATATATAAAACATATAACATCTAGTATGGATAAGCTACAGTAATGCCAATAATATTATGTGACCATTATTAACGATATGCATATTATGACTACTACTATGTTTGTCTTTTTGTTATACAAAACAAATTGTACTCAGACAACACACTGTTCATATAGATATTTTTTATGTTTATTAAAGAAAAAGTTATCAATAAAACATATATACATATATATATATATATAATAATACATATATATATTTTTGATTTTTTTATTTATTGA
>QLTV01004097.1:1327539-1349501 GCA_003457575.1 Thermophis baileyi
GCCCCCCTCCACCCACTGATTTGATTTCACGAAAGACTATTTCCTGGAGTTCTATCAAATAGGCGATTACCTGAGACTGACCTTTATTATTATTATTATTATTATTATTATTATTATAAATTTCTATGGTACCCATCTCACTAATACAGTGACTCTGGATTGGATACTATAAAGTGCTAAAACAATTGAAATTAGAATAAAAATAAAGAAAAAGAACCAAGGTGATGGGTAAGCTGGCAGTGAGAATCATCTCTACCCCATCAGCCACCCCCCAATGTAGCAGGCCCCTGTTGGGGCCCCAAACCAAGTGGCAGAGCTAAGATTTTAGGCTCTTCCAGAAGGCCAGGAGTGTAGACGTGGATCTCACCTCTGCTGGGAGAATATTCCAAAGGACAGGGCCACAACAGCAAAGGTTCTTCTCCTGGATTCCACCAACTGAAATTTTTTGGCTGATAGGAACCAAAGTAGACCCTTTCCATTGTAGGGAGTGAGAAGGGTTAGTCCCATCAGGATAAAATGGTTCTTCAGATACCCTGTACCCATGCCATAAAGGTCTTTAAAGGTGATGACCAACACCTTGAATTGAACCTGGAAGCAAATTGGTAGCCAGTTCATGTAACAACAGTGTCACATATGCCACCCGAAGGGGCCACCAGAGCATTCCACTGCATTCTGTATCAGTTGTAGCTTCTGAATATTCTTCAAGGGTAGCTCCATATAGAGCACATTGCACTGATCCAACTGGGAGATGATCAGGGCAAGAGTGACTGCGAGCAGGGCTTCATGATCCAGGAAAGGGTGCAACTGGCACACAACACAAAATTGCACAAAAGTTCTCCTAGAGAAGACTGCCACCTGCTTTTCAAGAAGAACCCCCAGATTGCGCACCAAGATTCCATGCAGGCCTTTGTTTCATATCTAGAGTATATTTTTCAATGAATTCGGGATTTGTTTGTTGCTGTTGAAGAATCCAATCATTTATCCCGCAATATTGAAGAATATAAAATACAAGTTCATAAATGCTGAACTAGGTCTTAATTTTCTAAAACAAAGAGGAAAAAGGCTTGCTAGCTATGCACATTTCTAAATCAAGTCTATTATACATCCTTTATCCACAATCTGGAGTCTTCTTTATATTTATAGCCTGCTGTCTCCACAATATTAGAAACGGTTTCATTTCTTTACTGCACTTAGCTGGACGTAATCCATGCATTTTGTACTGAATTGAAGCTCAGTGATGATAATTCCCTGTTGGGTGATGAATAGTTTGGGCCATCTAATATGCATTTCAAATTGGAGATGCTTTTGTGCTGTTTGTATATACCTACTTCCAATTTTGGCACATTTGCATTTGGTAAATAGGAATAGCAAATCAGAGTAATAGTAGTGATGGGCATATAAATACCAGTGCCAAGCCTGGTATTCATTTCATTTTCAAAAATATGGTTGCAGTCAACAACCACAATGTACTTGCAGTATGAATCACGTTGCACATTCCATGTCAGTAACTAACACAAGGAAGAAAAAAAATTGCACCTGTCACATAGAATTCTGCCCACCATAATTCATTTCCTGTTCCCTGATCCAAGATAAATACTTGGTTAGAGGAAACAATTTCCAGGACAGGTTAAGGAGTTTGGGGTTCCACCACCACCAGCAAAAAAGAACCAGCTAGTAAAGGTCATCAGGAAGGTCAACAGGAGTTTTATCAGGAAAGTTGATAAACTAAATATTGTTTCGGCTACCAGTTACTTAAAAGAAAAGGCTTTTAAAGCTGGCATTTAAGAGTGCATGTTGATCTGCCAGCCAGCAGAGATTGTGTTAGTGTGCTCCCATCCATGACTGTCTTATTTACATGTAGATTCATGTTTTCTGGTTTGGTTTCTCAGGGAGGCACCCTGCACCTGTCTATCATTGAATGTGTCCCTTTCTATCCTTAGGGCTAAGTGGTGGGGTAGAGTCTGAAAGGAAGATTTCTGCCACTAATGGCTCTTCTGGAGGGAAGTAGGAACCCCAAGTCCATCTCAACGTTTCCAGAAGTAGTTTGCTGCTGATAGCCCTCCAAAACTGGGAATTCTAGATTTTCATTTGAAGAGGACCCTTGCAAAGATGGACAGTTTTGCTCTCCTATGCTTGTTAGATTTCCAGTCTGTGCTCAATCCATATTGTGGACTCCTTGGTGCTCTGAGCTGTTGTTTGTAATTACTCCCTGGGGAACCCTGCCTTCCCACCCTGTGGAGTAAACCTCACCTTCACTAGCACTGATGATGTTACCTAGTTGGGTAATGAGATGCCTGCAAGCAAAACAACCAACGAAGCACAGAGAGCACCAAGGACTCCACAGCTCAACCCGAGCTACCAATATTTTCTTCTATTTAATCCATATTCCATGAATTCTCACTGAACTGTTTGTTCTCATTTTTTTTTCTCCCCTAAAATGTGGCAGAATTTCTGCCTTGGCAAAAGCTGAGTAGAAATTCTTGGATGCACAACATGGCACAGTTAGATAAGCACTTCAATAGCATACTAGGTTGAAGCTGTAAAAACAGCGCGGATTTTCCTCTGAGGGAGGGCTCATCTTCATAACAAGCTTGCTCATTGTGAGTATGAGCTGCTGACCACTTCTCAATGTAGGAATGCACTATGTCATTCTCTATTCATCCACAGTCTACATGAAGGCAATTTCTATCCACCTTTTTTCAACAACAACAGTGTTTTCTGACTCAAATGGTCTGCCTGATTTCCTGCTGCTCTTCATTTCATTGTAGGCAAACAACTCTAATTCATTATTTGTGTACTGCGGCAGGAAAGTCCTCTCTGGTCATTGCATCTGCCCTCCACAACCATTGTTTAACAAATAACTGCATTGATGGAACACTGGAATAGTGAAGACACGTACCTGTCTATTTTTTTTTAACCAGGTGAAATTTCCTTGTAGCCTAAGTGACAGGGAAAATAATAAAACTAGAGGCTTTAAAAACAAACAAACTGATCCAGGAATGGTAAAGAAGAAAGGAAATACAGTACATCAGGCAGGAGCTGTAGTAGAAAATCAGACTATCATCATGGCCAAAGCAGAGGAGGATAAAATGTAGAAAAAGATTTTTAAGCAGGTTTTACTTCCAGTTGGTTTATGCACAGGAGTTCATCAATTTAAGGTGTAGTATGGAAAAGCTCAGAGTGAAGATTCTTATATCCCTAAGTCGTTCAAATCCATTGCCTTTTCTTCTAGTTACATAGCACTGAACTATTGGATTGATTGCCGGATTATTTTTAAAACTAACATTGCAGCTTGGGAACTGCCAGTTCTAAACTTGATTTAGTAACTTCCCTGAAGTCCCTTATGTGTAGGCGGTGCAACTACATTCACAGCCTGAACATAGAAAGAGAAGCAATTATGTAAACCTTTTGATAACTTTTTAAAATATAGATTCCACTATTGTTTTTTGGCAATGACCATGCATTGTGAGTAGGTGCTTCGTAATAATTGTATATACAGCATATTGTACTGGGTCTGGCTGGTTATGTGAGAGTCAATTTGGAATAGAGGTTAAGGCACCAGAGAAAAATTTGGGAGACTGTGAGTTCTAGTCTGGCTTTAAATATGATGCCAGTTGGGTAATCTTGGGCCAGTCATTCTTTCTCAGCCCTAGAAAAGAGGCAAGGGCAAACCACTTCCAAAACCTTTGCCAAGAAAACTGCAGGGACTAATCCAGGTAGTCACCTGCAGTCAAAGACTGAGGCACCAAAAAAACCCCCTGCTGTATGTATGTATGTATGTATGTATGTATGTATGTATGTATGTATGTACGGATGGACGATGTATGTATGTATGTATGTATGTATGTATGTATGTATGTATGTATGTATGTATGTACGGATGGACGGATTTCACATAAGCTGTTTGAACTGAGACTAGCTGTAAGCAGCATACAATTTCCAACTTCTTATGCTCAGATTGAAACATTAACAATTGAGAACAGAACATAAGGGTTGTTGTTGTTTGCATATACTGTACCAGCACAGCTGGTGGGCTTTTGGAGAAATTAACTGACAAGATGTGCTTAATTCTCTTTCAGAACTTAATGTAGCATGCACAGTTTAATTGTTTTCATACATATCAAGACTACCATTATTCCTTTTTTCAACTTGCTAGTGATTGTTTGGTTTTACAGCCCAGTTATGGTATATTTATTAAATCTGAAACATATGAGAGAAAATGATTAAATTAGGATGATTATAGAAAATCTGGAGAGGGTTTGTGACTCCTGTATTAGATATAAATGATAATCAGTGGCTATTGGTTTACATATGCTGCAGATTTGTTAGATTTGAGCTTTGTATATGGTTACTTCACCCAGTTAATATTTGATCATTAATAGATCTACAAGAACAATATTTTCTGAATATTTTGGAAAAGGTGTTTTGATACAACTATAGGGCCTCTTTAATTATTATTTTTTATTTTAAAACTGGGAAAAAAGTCATAGCTGTTTTAAAGAAGCCCTTCTTCCATGCATTTTCAATCATACCTTCTAAATTCCTTTTCAAGGGTACCCTACTTTATTAGTTTCTACATTCTCTGTGTCTGAAGTTTTTCAGATATTTCAGTCTCTCTTTACCTAACATTTATTTCTCTCTATCCTCCCTGGAGTAAATCGAAATGCAAACCAATTACTTATTTTTCTTTTCTATCATTTGTCTGTTCCCCGCCCCCCCCCCATTCTTGGAATGAATAACTTCATGAGTGGCCTAAAATTGTCTAAAATCCTGAACATTGTTACATAATAAAGGTGGAAAAGGAAGAAAGGGAGAAAGAAAGAAAGGGAGAAAGAAAGGGAGAAAGAAAGAAAGGGAGAAAGAAAGAAAGAAAGAAAGAAAGAAAGAAAGAAAGAAAGAGTTAGATAGTATATATTGTAGTTCATTATAATCACAATATTGAAAGCAAACAGAATTCCCAAACTTCTCAAAGAGGAGAAGAGAGGGAAAGGAAAGGAAGGAAAATACATAAAAGATTAAAACAAACAAACAAGCAGTACATAACAAGTCATCGGCTAAAAATAAGAGCCTTGCCAATAAACCATGCCAACACGGTTGCCAGTGGTTCTTTGATATGTATAAAACCTTGCTTTTTAAACACTTTAAGTTACAGTAGGATATTTTTCAGCATTGTTTCAGCACAACTTTTGTAAAGGCTCTTTGCTGAATGATTTGTGGGCTGGTAGGCTTTATCATTTTTATCTCTGCTATTGCTGCTTTGAAAGAGAGGAAGGAGATATTTCAAGAAATTACTACAGTATAACCTTTGAGGTATTCAGCCAAAACTTGGCAGCACAGTTAATATCCTCTAAAAGATCTCTCAGTCCTGTTATTTTCAGTCTCATTTCATCCCATTTGGCCACAAAATGAAGCAGCTGCAGGCAAACGTAACTTATGGTTTCATTTATCAAAGAAAATTTCAAATGTTTGATTCAAATCCTGTTGCCTTCAAAACTCACATTTCAATAAAAGTTTGCTGAGTTTGAATCTTAAATTGAGATTTCGGCTAATTTGTAGTGCTACAGCATCTATGCTGACTTTAGAATATTGATTGGTTTTAATCCTTACATATTTGCTTATTAAAAAAATATATTTGCAGGTACCATTGAAATATGCAAGTCCAGCATTCTGAGATTTCTCTGCTTTCAGCATAACTTGCTAAGATTTGCCCATTTAAATTAAACACAATTTATCCTGGATAATCTCATGATTCAAGGTGCTAAGGTAGCATTATAAGGAGAATGGGGAGCAAAAGAGAGCAGTATAATTGTAATAAGACTATTACTGTGAAAAAGAATTTTTTTTACAGTTGCTTTAAATCAGAATGCAATGAAGAGATGGTTTTATTGAATAATTATTCCAAAGGTCAATTGCCAATTCTCTGCTCACATTCAGCATTATTCAGCTGAGTATCTCTTGTATTGCCCTCCACAGATAAAAGGATAGTTGTCTAGTGAAGATCTTCTTCTGTATGTGATTAAAGATTCTGTGAGTTGTCCATAACAAATGGTTATACTCTGCACAAATTACTTTGACAGGGTATAGAGAATTCTTTTGTCTCTCTCCACTGACAATGTAAACAATTTATAATCAATCTGTATAACGCTAGAAGATAAACCAGATGTTTCACGAATAAGAGACTCATGTTAAGTTCATATCTCCAAGATGGTCATGCATTAAAGCTTATCATGCACACCTTGGTTCTCACATTTATAGCCTTTATACTGTGACCCCTGTTTCAAGATGCATGTATTTTGGAATCTCAAGACACGGCTGTTATTTTGCATGTAGTCCCATTTCTCACGATGAGAAGTTTTGCCCTTCTAAAACAGAAGTTTTCTCTTAAAATGTCTCTTTCTCCTTTTAGGAAACCACTGCAAACTTTGGAATGTAGATTTAGAAAATTGCTTCACTTTGTTTTTTCTCTCTTCCTACTCCATATATTATATTTGTTAGAAACTATATACTAGATGGTTTCTATAACACAGGGGTGTCAAACTGGCGTCATCATGGCATTGTCACATGACGTACTGTGATGTACCTTCACTAAACCGGGTGTGGGCGTAGCCAGCACATGATGCATCTGGCCTGCAGGCTGCGAGTTTGACAGCCCTGCTATAACACAAAACAATGCAAAAATATACTACTAATTTGTTATAATAATTCAGGATTCCCAAAAAGCTCAAAGGGAAAGCTTTCCTATAATTAAGAAACCTGATAATGCAAGATCCAGGTAAGCAATCTTGGTATTGGATGTGTCAAGGCTTCTCTCCTGCCAAAGCATTGAAAGCATGAACATCTGCAGAAAAAAGGTGTCATTGGAGCCAAGAGGTGGGCGGGGTTAAGATAAGCTTTCACATATTTAAGATTACTCATTTTTAATATCTGAATAAAGCAACTGGAAGCTGCAATATAACAGATTTGAATAAAATGTTTCCTCTCATTCCACAGGTCCCTGCAGAACCCTCCAAGTTGGTAGGCATGGATGGCTAGGCCTTCATGCAACATAAGCTGATTCACACAGACTCTTATTATTTAGAGACACTTGTACACTTCTAAATATGCTAATACAGGGAAACTCTAGCTGCTGGAAAATAAAAATAGGTTCATTGATCTGGGCTGCAAAATTCTGGACATTTACTAGAAAGTAAGCAGAGAATTTGTCTGCTGTTATCTCTTTGCAGCCTGGATCTGAAGACCTATTGAAGCTTTGATCTTTCTACTATACTTTATCAGGATTGCTTTGAAGAATTAATAACCCACCTATAAAGTAAGTGAGCCATCATAAATAATTTTTAGGGCTGCATTAAAACATTGTCCGTGCTTCTTTTAAGAAAAAAGGAGGAAGAAAAAAGTAAGGAAAAAAAGAATAATAAAGGTAGCAGGAGAGAAAAATTAGCAGAAGAAATCCAATAAAGCCGGCTTAAGAGCTTTTGAAGTCATTTGTGAAAAATGTGTGAAATTAATTTACTTTAGCCTTACTTCACCAAGCTGTTCAGAATTATTGGAGAACAAGGAGAGATTTTTTTTATTATTATTATAAACTTAATTTATAATAATAATTTATAATAATAATAATAATTATATTATAATATATAATAATTCAGTCTATAAACAGGAATGTTATTCCTGGAATTAAGCAGGTTGGCAGTCCAATAATATATTTCTAGCAAGATAAATGTGTGTGGAAAAAAATCTATTCAGTTATAAACTGCTGCTATATAGATCCTGTGCAAACAATTCAAAGATATTTTTAGAGACTGAATCTTTTCATTTTCACTGCCATACAGGAAAAATAATTTCTGGAATCACACACAAAAATCACAATTCCTAGAGAACCTTTCATTATGAATAATTAGTTAGACATACAACCTGTAAAGTCCTTGAGAAGGCAAACTTCTATATTTTACCTATTCTATGTGTTCAACCCTTTTAATTTATCTGTACATTAATACAGGATTAATAAAAGTATTATTTGGAAGACTATTTTATAATAAGCTAACAATTATATCCTATAGCAGCTTTGCATGTAGGGTTGTAGGAATGGGGGTTAGGGTTAGGGTTCAATATTTGACTTATTTTTTCCACTTTTTTGTGGGGACAGGAGGAAAACAGTGCTATTTTAATCTGAACAGAGGGAATGATGAAATATAGTCTGATGATATGTTTAACAAAGTCTTCTTCTACAGTATGTCCACAATACTCTTCTACTCTGGGTGAATAGGCCTGGAGTAAAGAGAATACTCAGAATTAAGAAGAGGCAAAAGACACCTATACAAGGAGTGGATGGGTCTTGCTATCAATGAATCAGTGATTCTGAAAATCCAAAAAGGCTTTGCAGAAATAATTAAATGTTGGATTTAAAACAGACTGAGATGAATAAAGGACTGGAGCTGGCCTAGGTACAAATGAGCAATGAAAGAAACCTAGCTGACAGCTGAAGTAATGTAGCCATAGATAGACACTATTTTATTGCCTTATTAGCCTACCTAGAGCAAGATTTACAATAAATTCTTCAAATTTACATTTCCAGATTAATTTTCTGAAGACCGAAATGGAGAGAAAAAGCAAAATGATCAGAGATCTCCAAAATGAGGTGAGATTATTATCATTTTCCCCCGAAAGATGTTGAATAATTGCTACACTTTTGTTAGGAAATAAATACATGGTATATTTAAACATAAAGTAACTCTGTTTACTAATTTGTGGGTACATATAGAGTACGTGGATACTTGATTTGCTACACCATAAACTTGGCAAAGACACTATTGGGAGTTTTTGATACTTTCTCATAATTTTGTTATGTGTTATGTATTTATATAACTAGTTATGCTGGCTGAATATAAACAGGCTATATAGAGTGGATCATGATTATAGGCCAGACCGCAAATACTGACAAATCACTTCCATGTTATTACTAAAACAGTCAAATGGATATTCTCATGATTCAAACTTGACTTGAAAGACACTTTACCTTTTAATGTGAAATTTTTTGATAGTTATTTCTCATTATTTGCAGTTTCAATATTTGCCAGTTTGGCTGCTCACTAAAATTTATTTATAACTGCAAAATCAATGCTCACATCACTTTTGTGGTCATTCATGGACATCAGTGAAACAATTGTCAACCAATGCACTCATTCCAGCTGACCAACTATTCAATAATTCAGTATTTGATGATGTAGTCTCCGTTCGCAATTCTGGTTGGTAGAAAATTTTAATTCCTCTTAATGAAGGATATTTAATTATTTCCCTTGAAAAGGCTTCATTTCCAGGTTTGCTTTGCAATATTCAATGAAATGAAAAAACTGACTTTGTTGCACTTTCTGTATTCATTTGGAAAACACAAATTATTAAAATACAAACCAAATGCATTCACCCCCATTTTGTGATTTTGGAATTGTTCTTTGCTATATTATGGGATGCCAGCTGCATAGGGAAAGCATCCCATAATATAGCAAAGAAGTTTTAATACAGGTGTGGAAAATATTCTGCATACAAACTATGGAACAGCTAGTTTTCAATGTCCCACTTCTGAACCAAAGAACATGTGCATTCTCAGACTTGGTCTGAAATGTGTGTTCCCAGCAGAAGTGTTTTGGGTGAAGAGAATCAGCATAAATGTAAGAATATTAGTGATGACACTAAGAAGAAGGAAGGAAAGAGGCTAATGGGAAGAACAAGAGGAATGATTGGTAGGCTGGTTGGGTGTGCTATGCTTGAAGTCAAGGACATCAGTTATGGCTAAGGGTTGATGGGTTGATGGAGAAAAGAAGGTGCTATGAAGATCAAGAAATAGATGAGGAAATTGCTAACTGTACCACACTTGAAGCCAAGGGCATTGATAACTAAGGGAAGAATATTGCGGGAAGGAGAAGCTGGAGAAACTAAATATGTTGTGCTTGAAGCTAAACATCTTGGAAGTGAAACAGGGAAAGAAAGAAGAAATATTGACAGTAGACTGAAACCATGCAGAGAAATACAAAGGAGATGAATGAGGCTCACTTGTTTTGGCCTCCTTGGCCATAACACCCTTTGGATTTTGTTCTGGCCAAAACCTGAAACAACCACAATATTTGGAGATATGGTCCTGCTGATTTGCAGCCCAATTGAAATGATTTGGCAGAACAATTGAAATAAAAGATTCTTCTTTTGGGTTCCAAGTAAAATACATTTTCCATTTCATGCAATAGTTCATCAAAAGTTATGGCTGGCACCATATAATCATCCAGATACTAAAATGTTTTGGAAACTGAAAAAGACTTCAAAATGAATGATGATGAATAAGTATAAAAAAGTATTAATACTTATTAATAGAAGTCAGAATGATAAATATGATTTTTGGTTTAAAACCTTCTTAGGTTTTAGCAAAGGAACCTCAAGAAAAGTTACAGTGACAGAAAAAAAGAAAAATCCATTGATTTCCTCTGCATCGAGAAAGGGAACAAGGGGATTAACTTGCAAAAAAACCCACCCCTTGTTGTTGCTATATTGCATTTAATTTTCACCTAAATATGTGACTAAGAAATAAACTCATTTGAGATTTTCTTAAAATGTCTCAAATTGTTTTAGCAAATTTTGGGAGTATAATGCCTCCAGCTGTTTGAAATATTTGATCCAAGGTAGCATACAGAGCTCTGATTTTCTCTGCCACTTTATATTATAAAGTAACTTGGATGAAACATTTGTCACCCACCAGCTCCTCTAAGACAATTTCATTTTCCAAATGCTCTCTCACCAACCTCTTTGGGAAGAGAATTGCATTAAAATGTCACTGAGGGAGTTATACAAAATCTATGTTCTTTTCCCACATAAAATGCTTAAAAAGATGCTTAAAAAGAAGAAAATATGAAATGGAAGCTGAAGGCTGCTTTGGGACTGCCTGAAAGGCTTCAGCTAAATGCTTAGCAGTGTCTAATGAATTTTGATGAATATTGTTCTTTAAATGAAATTAGTTAAGCTTTCATGGTGTACCCTGCTAAGCAAAAATGCAATGAATGGGTTTTTCCTATTGTAAATATCTGTTTCTTAGATGCATTATTTGATTATGCTTTTTCTATAAAGTTTATTGTTTTCACTTCCAAAACCCCAAAGGAGACATTAAGAAGCTCTACATATGATAGATCATAAAATGTATGTATGTATGTATGTATGTATGTATGTATGTATGTATGTATGTATGTATGTACCCTGTTTTCCCCAAAATAAGACCTCTCCTGATAATAAGCCCAATCGGGCTTTTGAGTGCATGGCAATAAGGCCAAGCGATTATTTCAGGGTTCAAAAAAATATAAGACAGGGTCTTATTTTCGGGGAAACACGGTATGTATGTACGTATGTATGTAATTAGAGATGAAATAAGCACATGGGACAGCTACTTTTTTGTCTCTAAAGGTTTTAGTGATTCAAATTTTTAAATTATAAAAGCAGATACACTTTAACCAGGATTGATCACTTCAGGATTGAATGAATTGAGATACAAATAAACATTTGTCCATTCAGCAACTTTCTTCCTAGAGGAGAATATTTGTAGCTCAGGGTTGAAAAGAGGGGCCCTTGGTGCTCTCTAAGCTTCCTTGTTTTCTTGCAGACGTTTCATTAGGGTAATGAAATGTCTGCAAGAAAACAAGCAAGCTCAGAGAGCACTAAGTACCCCTCACTTTCTTCCTCTTGTCACACCCATAGAGGAGTACACTGTAATGTAGACTCTCATTCAATGCAGATCATCTAGGAGAAATGACATCTAGCATTTTATCAAACAGTGAAAACAAACTAAGGAAATTAAATGATTGTATGATCATATCCTTGTGACAAATTAAACCATGCAGAGATTAGAATTAACAAACATTTGAAATTTAGTTCATTGGTTACATTTTAGTTTGCCATTTGTTTATCTAAACAATATTTTAAATAGGGGATAATAAGATGCAAACATCTGGCCTCTGGCAAGAGAGCTGGTCAGCTAGAGTGGCCATCTAATCAAACCAGTGGTGGGTTCTAACTTACCTCACCGCCGGTTCGCTTCCTCCCACGCTGCGTGGCTGCGTGCACATTGCGCACCACGTGGCTGTGCCACACGCGCGTGCGCATGCTTCGTGTACGTGGCCGCACATGCGCAGTGCCGAAAACTTCCCAAAAAACAAGCAAAAAATTCCCCCAAAAAGCCAAAAACAAGATGGGGGCGCATGCGCAGTGCCGAAAACTCGGCTTCTGCACATGCGCAGAAGCAAAAACCAGCAAAAAATTTCCCCCCCCAAAAAAATCCCCCCAAAAAAGATGGCGGCGTCCACGGACTGGCACCGACAGAACCGGCTCCGTGACGTCACCACCGGTTTACTGCCGGTTCTATAGAACCGGTGTGAACCGGGAGGAACCCACCTCTGAATCAAACCATTCCATTACAATCTCTATTCTTCTTTGTTTTTTCCCCATATACCCAACAGGCATGGGTATTGTAACAGGGACAAAATAACCAACTACTTTATTTTATTTTACTTGGCTTTATTTTATTTTTAAGAAAGTATTGTCAGTCAACAATAAAAACGTCTGATAAACAACCAATTATAAATGCCACAATTTGATGTTTTAGCATGGAATGAACTGATGGATAAGTAACTTACCCATACCTAGTGTCAGATTTATTTTAGCATCTCATGGGAATATACACTATGATAGCAATGTGCAGCCGCATGAATAGATCAGACATAATCCATAACTTAGCCAAAAGAGATTAAAATAACATATTTGTACAAAAATATAATACAAGCATTTAACGTTAACAATGAGAAAGCTAAAAAGTCCTTCTGTGTTAAACTGCTAGCCCTTTTCATTGCTAAGTGACACTCTGCCTTGCTCTGGAGAATCCACTGTGATTATCCCTTTTGTGATTGTGTGTATGTGCTGAATGTAGACTACAAATAATTATCTGCTGGATATCCTCCAACACTTCACACTGAAGTTTTAATATCTCAGCCACCAAATAAATATGTGAAAAGATTGGCCCCATGGTGGCAGCTGTTATCCTGGCAATGAAAATGGAAAGTAGATTAGATGGTCCAGTTAAGGATTCATGGCAAAGAGATTTCTCTGCTTAAGCACAGAAATATGATGTGCAGGAAAAACAGGTGAAATATCTCATTGGTCTGATCTCTTTTAAGCCATCTAAGTCTTTTTTCTTTTTCTTTGATAATCTTGCTAGGAGAAAGGACGGGTTTGTTTGTGACTTCACTTGTTAGATTTTTTTTTTTTGAGTTGAAGCTATGCATTCAAGAAAGGGATAGAATCCCAACATGAAAGATTAGCCATTTCAAAATGTCAAGTGCCTGGACATTTCAATATGCTATGGGCATGTTAAATATTCATTGTTTAATAATCAGCAGAATCAAAGTGCAACCCCAGAAGCCCCAAGTGAAATAATAAAAACACCTTGCTACAAAATCAAAACACTGAGCTAAAAGACTTTGTAAAATAGGAAGGTCATTGTAATTTAGTAAAACACTACAGATTGCAGAACAAGCATCCCTAGAAAAAATTGGGTCGGCTTTAAATTGCTGAGAATGACTAAATCAACTGAGCAAAATAAAATACATAATTGACTGGTGCAATTTTTGAATGGGTGAGCTGTGTTTTGTAGCAATTAAGCTGTTGGGAGTGGAACTATCTCAGCTCAATCTATCCTTTTGTTTCAGCAAAACTAATAATTAGAAAAAATGGAAGGGCTGCTATCTATATTGCATTGAGCTGTCGGAAGAATGGTAGGACATAAATTAAATCTAAATCTATATCTATCATATATCAGCAGATATATCTATCATGCCATTGAAGATTTTCCAACCTAATATATCTCTCTCAGCACTATTTTCTCTTAATGTCCAAAAATTCATCCATAACTATTTGCTCAGAGCAATCTTGCCTCGATATAGATACTAAATCTGAATTTTCTCTGCTTCCTCTCTGCAATTCATCCAGAATTGCAGTTCTTTCTACCCCCTGAAATTTCTTGGAATAATGATTTTTCAGAAATATATTATAAAGATTAAAATTGTTGTTATGATACCAGAGGCTCAGGTCTAAGTTTTGCACTAGGGATTAATGCATTCCCTCAGGATGAAAAAGCAGAAGAGTACAAACAAATGCAAAAGATGACAGCCCTGAAAAAAATATTAGCCCAGAAAAATGTCTTCCTCAGTAACAAATGTCAGGAAAAAGAAATGAGATGGGGAAAAAAAATGGCATTCTGCTCATTTGCAGAGTTTTCCATCAGTGTCACAGATGAGTGAATGAATGGCTATTTCCAAACCTGCAATAATAGATCAGGAGGTAGAAATAGACCATTTATTTTTCACTGAATTTCTTAGACTTTTGACAGCCCAAAGTGGCAACATTTAATATTTCCTTTAGTGACTTCCCTGTCCCTGTGATGCTAAGTAATTCTGAAACCTGTCTGACTGTCCTGTTGCAGTTGTCGCATTCTGCCAATTTTCAGGGGGCAGCAGGCTTCTGAGGCTAAACATGTAAGTGCGAAGGGGAGCTATAAATCTGCACATTCTCTTCCCTGGTAAATTAATTTGCTCTTTGGCTAGAACACATTGTCTGACCCAGTACTGAATGTCAGATCAATGGTGGTCATACTTTGGTCCATGTAAAAATGTTGGGCAAGATTCCAAATTGGCAAGGGCTGCTGCTTGTTTTCTGTTGTTCCTTCAAGTATACTTGGAATATACCAGTGGTTTATTGCAGGGGTGAAATGCTCCCGGTTTGGGCGTGCCTGCCGGTAGTCGGAGAACCGGTAGCGATGGCAGCGTGAGGCTTCACCCACCCGCCCGGATGCTGCCATTTGCATTTTTTAACCCTCTGCGCATGTGCAAAGCATTCTGCACATGTGCAGAGGGTAAAAGAACTCAAATGGCAGCGTCTGGGCAGGTGGGCGAAGCCTCGCACTGCCATCGCTACCGGCTCTCCGACCACCGGCAGGCACGCCCGAACCGGGAGCATATCACCCCTGGTATTGCCTTTACTCCGCAGGACAGGCATAATGGAACAGGAGAGTAGAATGATCAGAGAATGAATGAACAGCAAATATCTTTTTAGCAAAGATAGGCTAAAAAGGTAGCATTGGATTCCCATAATTTATTAACCCATGTTATGAAACTTGGCTAATGATCATGACTGAATTTAATGACCCAGTCTAAGAGCGACAATTTTTTTGTACAGAAGAAAATATAATCCTTGTATTTTAAGGTTTAAAGAAACAGGATTTATGTCAGTGTACCCAATATGCAAAAACATATACTGAATACTACTACTATTGTTTATTCATACTGAGTAATATTGAAGTAGGGTAGTATGATACAAAGAGGGGTAGGGTAGGGTAGGGTAGGGTAGAAGGAGGGTAGTAGATTTCTTCACTGGAAAAGAATAAAGCTCCCTTTCATTTAATCAGTCCCTGATGCACTTTTCTCAGTTCTAAGCTTTTTCCCCCCTCCCTTTTAATGAAGGGATCAAAATGTAACAGTGAAATATTTATTTACATGAACCTTAGACTTTGTTGGGAGTGGGGAGATAGAATAATAATGGTTCTTGAAAGAAATGCATAACTCTCAGAAGATTGATTGAAGCTAGGAAGACAAGGTAGATTATCAGTATACCAAAAATTCATATTTTCTAAATCTGAGCTGGAGAAAATTTTTGAAGTTTATAAAACTCCTTATAGAGTCAGCAATTAGAAACTAGATATTTCATTTGAGGTCTTCTTTCTCCTTCCCTCCCACACCAGTTTTGAATTTCTATTGGCTCACCACTAAGATCATCATTTTGCAAACTGAAAAGATGAAGAACTGAAACACGCTCATTAGGCTCTTGATATTCCATGTATTTCCACTAGGTAGAATCTTTGGTGAATGTGCTTTCATTTATTTTATACACCTTTAGAATAGCCAAAATTGGTATGTATAACCTTGTGCACAGAGCATGTAAAAAAAAAAAAACCAACCTCAGTTTTTGAGGTACCTGAAGAAGTGAACAAGTGAGGAGAGAAGAGAGAAGATATGAGCCGAGGTGGCGCAGTGGTTAGAGTGCAGTACTGCAGGCTACTTCAGCTGACTGCTAGCTGCAGTTCGGCGGTTCAAATCTCACCGGCTCAAGGTTGACTCAGACTTCCATCCTTCCGAGGTGGGTAAAATGAGGACCCAGATTGTTGGGGGCAATATGCTGACTCTGTGAACCGCTTAGAGAGGGCTGTAAAGCACTGTAAAGCGGTATATAAGTCTAAGTGCTATTGCTATTGCTATATTGGTGTAGTGAATTACTCTGTATTTAATTAGAAAGATGAAAGAGAAGTGTCTCCTTTTCAGTGAGATTCCTGAAAACCTTTCAACAGACAAGCCATTTTAAAGTACAGATATTTTAAAGAAATTGTAAAAGTGCTTCAAAGGAAGATTATATAATATGAATCACTGCTCGAGGACTCATTTGAAATGTTGTAGAGGATTTCATATGTCAGACGGACAGCACAGTGAGAGAACTGATAAAATGTGTAAAATGTGATTTTTTTTTTCCCTCAAAAGGAAGGCTGACTGGTGGAATAGTCACATAGGTCAAGCAGAGCAGAGTGAAACGTGTTACTGATAAAGAATATATGAAAAAGGCACCACTATTTCTAGATTAACCCAAGCAATGAGTTATACTTTTTGCCCAAAAAGTGATCTGAAACAAAATGACTGTTTTAATCTGTGACCAAGGATGTGAATCCCAAACTTTTTATCTCTAAGATGTTCAACTCACACAGTGTTGCAAATTCATATTAACATGAACTCTGTGTAAGAGATTACAGAATAGGTCATAGCTATTATTTGGGACTGATTTGAAAATATGAAGTGTGTTCTAGTGATTGGAGAAGCATAGTGACATTCTGCGAGCTTTAATTACCTCACCACAGGTGACATGAGTATCTTAAAATAGTTTTACAAAAGTAAATGAGCTTATTCCACCTAAAATGACCTATTATTAGTAAACCACCCTAGCAATTGAACTGTCACAAAATCCACAGGATGTCTGGAAGTATAAAATCATAGAATGCAATGACATTTTGGAGATTGGCCAATGTTCTGCTCAGTATATGAAAACTACAGCTAGAATTGTTTTAACAGATAAAACAATGGAGAAGAAGACAGCTTACTATTCCTATAATTTCCCATTATATCTAAGTCCTTTAACTGCAGTCAGCAAAGAAATATTTTGCTCTCTTTTCCTCATCTCCAGGGGTGGGTTCCTCCTGGTTCGGACTGGATCACCCGAACCGTTAGCGACCCACTGGTAATGTCACAGATCCGGTTCGGTCGGTGCCAGTCTGTGGGTGCCGCCATCTTTTTTTGTGAATTTTTTGTGAATTTTTTACTGTTTGGAAGGTTTTTCCTGTTCTGCCGCTTGAAAAAGGGCCCTCCAGCCCGCCCTTGGGTTTATACTGACCTTTATTCCGTCGCCCGAAGCACAGCTGATCAGCTCCTCAGCTGTGTTTCGGGCTGATTGCAGCTACTGAGCATGTGCGGAAGCAAAATTGCGCGAGGGCACGTGCGCAAAACGTCACAATGCGAACCGGTGGGGAAGGTAAGTGGAACCCACCCCTGTTCATCTCCTATGATTTTTGAAGAGTGCTATTACGTTCCTCCAGTCTTCTCTTTTCTGTCCATCTTGCTTAAGACACACTACCCAACATTTGATTGCTGAGGTAAAATGACCACAGCACAGAATGTTTCCAAATTTATACATGTTAAAGTCTCCTCCTCAAACATTAAGATTTACAGGTTGGAAAAGTTATGGGCAAGGCCAAAATCAAGGCCTTAGAGACACTCTAATCCCAAGTGGTCCAAACAGCAACACTTAACAGGCTGAGCCGAATACAAGTAACAGTTCTCAAAGCATTGGCACATGCCTGTCTTGCATTGAGACATGCTCGGTGTTTCCAGCCCTGAGTAGGACTTCATTATTTCTGTCTGTCTGAATTCTATAGCTCATCTCATTCCTTGGAACTGTCAAGGACACCACCAAACCTGAATTCAGCCAGGTGTTTTTTTAAAAAAGCTTTGGGAAGACTCAGTTTAATATTTCTTTTTGTAGAAAATATCAATAGATGTAGCTGTTGTGAGAGATAATAAAATTTTATTTTGGCAGAAAAGCCAACAATATATTTTATTAGGTTCTGTAGCAAAGTGACTATAAAGAATCTGAGAACTGGAGAAGGCAAGGAAACATGCTAAGGAGTTAAATTCACATACTAATTCCAAAGAATTAGCCAGTTTGCAATCTACCTTAAAGATGTTGAACTGAACATTATGCTCAGGGAATCATAAGGCTTATTCCAGCTAAAGTCAGTTAAAGCAATAGTCTTTACTTTGTGGAATCTAATAGCTAAAACTCTTTGCTGTTTAAAAGGCATATTTAAAAGTAGAAAAGAAAATTCTAGGGAGAATCAGTTTTTATACCACAGTACTCTGAGGCAGAAAGTATAAACAAAGCCATTTCATCTAGAAGTTAGATTGTTCTTGAAAGTGGTTTTCAATAACATTCATGCTAATTTGAATACCAGTAAATCTTAACATGATCAGCATTTAAATTTTACAAATACAGTACACATGGATAATAGTGGAACATCACAGCTGTATTATTATGTCAAAGGGAAAAAAAAGTTCTGTTTTAGCATTTTTTTCACCTATCCCGTAAGTGTTAGTTTTCTTGCTTCTAGTTGTGTAACATTTGCCTTCATTTATTATTCTATAGAATACAGGAAATGGTGTCCTTTGTTTTACCTCAGTAAAACAGTCATGATAAGATAGGGAATGGTGGTATATGATTATGGATTTAGTGATCAACTAGGGCTATACCTCAGGACAGAGATCTAGGACCTGCAATGAAGGCACAGAGTCTTGTAGGGAAGATGACTGAAATAATTCATGTAGTAAAAACAAAACAAAAAACAAAAAAAGAAGATCCAAGGCCTGATGCTGCTTACTATACTATCCTACTATTGATGTTTCTCTGCTGATAATAATAGGGACTAATTTAGCATGTATGCCTCTGTGTGTGTGTGTGTGTGTCTATATAGTATGAAAATATAATGTTGCTGTCTCCGAGTAAGAACTATAGCTATCCAATGGGTCACCAGTAAAACCATAAAGTTACAAATTATATTACATAAGTATCTGCAGGAGAAGAGCAGGCAGAGTTGGGGTGATGGTGGAGTTACACACGTCCTCAATTTGGAGTCCTTGTATTGCCACAAGTGATCCAAGTCCCATCCTCCCCTTGAATACCATTGACCCTTACCTAGCACCAATTTAGTGCTGACTGTTAGTTACTAGACTCTTGTGTAAAGGTTTGAATAAATCTTCTATGCCGAAATTTTATGCATGATCCTGATCCTTTGCACTTGACAATATCTAAAGAAAGGAAGAGCATCATTCTAACCCTAGTCTGCTCTTTGAAGATACTTAAAATGAGATGTTGTGGTCATGAGCAAGTAATTTGGACTTTTTTGTTTGTTCTACTTTACTTCTGTTGTAAATGTTTTTCTTCTTCTTTTTAGCATATTTTAATACTCTATATCCCAGTATATTTGTAACTATAGGATTGATTGATAGATTCATGGATGCTTGACTTAGGGCATACCCACACAGCCAAATTGCCCCATTATGATCATGGCACAAAGTCAGTTTAATTTTGATCTTGCGCCACAGACTTAAATGCCTTGATTTCCTTTACTGTTCTCTCTCTCTACTCACATCAATATTCTTCTAAATCACAGGGTACTATTAGATAATTTGGCTTTCTGAATGTAGTTTTGTTTAATTCACAAATGTACATAATTCTTTGAATCAAAACACCGAAGAATATTAGAACTATTATCTTAATTGGCTCTGTTTGGCTCTGACACTGATAGGCAGTTAACCTGAATCAAAGAATGTAGGCTGATGTTTAAAATTATTATTCATGGTAAATTTTTGCTGGAGAATTCTAGCTATCTTTTTGAATTTATGTCAATGCTGCAAAACTAAATTACTAGAATGAATAGACTTGAAGACAGAAATGAATATATAATCATCTATTTAAAAAACAAACCAAAAACTTCATGCCATTGGTGAGATCTAGCCTTCTCGGCTTTTACTTTCATAATTATCAACACCCATGGGCCTCATTTTATCTTAATTCATTTTACCATTTGAATTAAGGTTGTAGAATATAGAATGAACACAGACATATATGTATACGTGGGTGCGTGGGTGCGCGCGCGCGCACACACACACACCCTGTCCCTGACCTACCTCAAGAAAGTCACGTATAAAATACTGCAACAGCAACTTCAAACAGTTAGGGAACAAACTTTTAAGTATCACTCTGCTCTAAAGGATTTGTGGTATGAAATTCAATCTTTGTCTTCTGCTATTTAGCTCTCATCGGCTAGCCATACCCTTCTGGGATTCGAACTTGGGCTGTTTGCCTTGTCAGTGTTGTGGCTTGCCCAAGTCCTGCACAGCTGCTCATGGATCCGGAAGACCAAGAACTGAGCATGGGGTGGCAAGATCAGCATGGGGTGGCAAGATGAGTCCGAGACCGAGGAGGACGCAGGGCCAGAAGTCGATAATCAACCAGGGCCTTCTGCACCTCCCCAGCAGGAGTTAAGTTACTCCAGTGAAGAGGAGGAGCCTCTGATTGATGCTAGTGCATGCAGGGCAGCTAGCCGGCAAGGGTGGCTCTGTAGGAGGAGGTCTCCTCACATGTAAACCTGCAAGCAGAGGGGCCACACCCTAAGACTATTTAAGGTTGCATCACAGCGGAAACTCTTGCCGGAAACAACGCAAGTAGTTTGCCTGGCTGCTGTTTGAACTTTGGAATAACTCCAGTCCGGGCTCTTGGCCAACTCCAGCAACTGAGGATAATTTATGGACTTAATGACCTGTTTGTAGTTTTGTATTTTGGAATCCCGGCCAAAGTGTTCAGTGATTTTCAACAAGAACTATGGTGAAAAACCTGTAACCAACTTACTACTAAGCTGCATTTATTAGTGGTAAAGTCTTCTTTGTTTTGGAAAACAGTGTGTGTGTGTCGTTTCCTGGGGGCTTGCCGCGCTGGGTCACAACAGTCAGGCAGTTGCTTTACCTTCTGAGTCACAAGTTCTTTTCCCTGTTTCAGCTGAGCCAGGGGAGGGTTTGTCGTGAAAGCGACTGCCTGCATGGCCTCTGGAGTGGAGCCGAAAGGCGAAAGGAAGCAGTATGCTCCTTCCCATATTTGGGTATACCAGGTGATTTGACAGAGAAAACATATAATCCCTCCCCTGGCTCAGCTGAAACAGGGAAAAGAACTTGTGGCTCAGAAGGTAAAGCAACTGCCTGACAAGGCAAACAGCCCAAATTCAAATCCCAGAAGGGTATGCCTAGCTGATGAGAGCTAAATAGCTTGAAATAGATCTATACTAGTCTCCCTTTATTTCTTTATCAGTAAAAATGTTATATATAGGAAAAATGGTTTGTCGTGTAAGCGACTGCCTGCATGGCCCCTGCAGGGGGGCGGAAAGGCGAAAGGAAGCAGTATGCTGCCTCGCATATTTGGGTATACCAGGTGATTTGACAGAGAAAACATATAATCCCTCCCCTGGCTTAGCTGAAACAGGGAAAAGAACTTGTGGCTCAGAAGGTAAAGCAACTGCCTGACAAGGCAAACAGCCCAAATTCAAATCCCAGAAGGGTATGCCTAGCTGATGAGAGCTAAATAGCTTGAAATAGATCTATACTAGTCTCCCTTTATTTCTTTATCAGTAAAAATGTTATATATAGGAAAACTGGTTTGTCGTGAAAGCGACTGCCTGCACACACACACACACACACACACACACACACACACACATTCCCTAATTGGTCATGTGTGTGTGTGTG
>QLTV01004097.1:1373139-1400531 GCA_003457575.1 Thermophis baileyi
AGCAATAGCAATAGCACTTAGACTTATATACCGCTTCATAGTGCTTTACAGCCCTCTCTAAGCGGTTTACAGAGTTAGCATATAGCCCCCAACAATCTGGGTCCTCATTTTACCCACCTCAGAAGGATGGAAGGCTGAGTCAACCTTGAGCCGGTGAGATTTGAACCGCCGAACTGCAGCTAGCAGTCAGCTTGAAGTAGCCTGCAGTACTGCACTCTAACCACTGCGCCACCTCGGCTCCTCCTCCAAATGGCATGCATGAAATACAAATTTGGAACTCAAAGTCCACAAGCATAGGGAACTGCAGCATCTATACCGAAGAAAAATAAATACCGTGCAAATTATATTTGAACTACTTAAATGCAATGCCTTTTCACAAAATTCTCATGGTTTGGCCTTGTTATACTTTATTTATGTCATGATCCAGGTGAAGTTCATTATGCTGATATTTACTCATTTAATGAGATGCTATACAGACCACCACAGTAGGAAAACAGGAAGATCTGGAGCCCAAAGCACTTGTTCAAAGCAGCGAGGTATTTGTTTGGAAGTCAGGAATTCAGTACAGCATTTCATACTTAAATTACTTTGATGTGCATATATGGCTTCAGGATGTTGCTCACTTCATTTTTTATCAGCTTGCTTTTGGTGGCACTGTCAGCTAGCAGTAATGGTGTTTTTAAACTTAATCTTCAGCCTGTGCACATGAAAGACTTCAGGGTCATTTCTCAATTAGATGGGAAGATAGTGCTGGAGGGTGACAAGATTCTAAAAAGGTATTCCAGTTTGACTTATATTGTAAGCACCCCGAGACCCTCCCAATCACCCCATTAGACAACTGCCAGTCTTCCTTGCTAGACAATTCTGAATAATACAAATACAATTATTTGGCATCTTCAAATGCAGTACTGTAAAATGTGATTCTCTGTTGAAATCCATTGCTTTGATTTAATTGGAAATGTTTCACACATGGAGAAAATAATTAAAGGGCATGTTCTCTGGAATCACGTTTGATGTAAGCCAGGTAGAAATAAATGTCTTATTATAAGAACTCTCTAATACACATGAGTATATGTCAGGAGTAATGTTGGAAGGTGTGCTTTTTTGTTTTCCTATTTTCCCTTTTATTTATTTTCCTTCTCTGCTATTGTTTATTTAGATTACATAGAGTAAGAGGTATTAATGCGAATTACAGCATCTCTTTTTCCTCTCTGGTACAGATGAAAGACTGAGTATCAGATGAAAGACTGAGTATTATCCTAGGTGGAAGCAGATTCTATATTAGTTATATGAATCAGGCTTTCATCTTGCTTTAAAACAAATTGCATACTTTAAAATATTTAGGGTGCCAAAAACATGTTTTTCCCCCTTCTATGCCATCAAACCATGCAAAGAACCATCATTAAGAAGAAATGACTTATTTTGGCTATAAATCCTAACAAAATTGCAGAATACTATTTTGTGGGGAATGGGACAAAGTTTTTCTTTTATACAGAATCCTAAACATGGTCTCAATGTACTTTGCTTTGATGTATTCATTAGAGAAAAAGAGATGAAGCTTATCCTGTCAAAACAAATAAAATGCTAGAGAATAAAATGTCTATGTTGGCATGTATTATAGGAAATTATTTTCTGAAAGACAACATGATTCATCTTGCGGGGGCAAATTATCTGCTTTTGCATCTTCCTATCCAGGAGAGAAGATAAATTTTGCTGGTCCCAAATTCCTATGCTTTCTATATCCAGAACATCTGACATATCTGGATTTTCATTTTATATGAACAAAATAAAATATATTTTGGGCACACATTTATTGAATTTTCATTGAATCATTATCATCATACTACTACAAACTCATCAAGTATGCCCCCTACTCCCGTATTTATAAATGTAAATGCAAACTTAATCAAAGACTAACAATTATAAAATCAAATATACCACATACCATTAAAACTTAGTACATTTAAGACAACAAACTACTTTTCTTTATTAAAAAGTGTTAGTAAATACTGAGAAGAAAAATCCCATGTATTGTTTAACATACGATTGGGCTTTACCTTCACAGAAATGTATTATTTGTTTGAGCAATGAAAAAAAAACAGAACAAAGAGAGAGAGAAAGAATTTACAGATGAGCCTTGTCATCTCTGCTAAATGTTGGTGCAAAAGGTACAATTTACATATGTATTTCCTTGATGAAATTTTGTTTATATTAGTCAGTGATTAGGGTTGTGGAGAAATATGTGCTGATCTTCCTCAGCTACTGCTAAATTGCAAAGGCAATAGGTACTGGCTGATTTTGCATATGTCCTTTTTTTAATGGATCTGCAAACCCAGGAATAGAATCCAGTGAATTCCATTCAAATAGTCTTTGCTTCTAAGTAGGTCTGAATAATGTTGTGCAATGCAAATAGCAATTTATGCAAACATTCAAAAAGGGAAAAAAATATTTCCTTAAGTTGCTGGGCAAAAATAAATAAATACTGTAAATAAAATAATTATTTCTGAAGGAGTCACTTGCATAATTATTTTTGTAATGGTATAGACTTACTATTTAATTCTACATTTAAAAAAAGATGTACTTTTATATATATTACACTTCATTGAATAATGTGGGACTCCCTTCTGATGTAAGGATATAACTTTGTCAACTGGTTTTGGTGTTTACTTATGAGATATGCAAGTTTCTTCTCTTTCTTTCTTTATTAACTTTAATTTTGATCCTATCTAAATTTGAATCCAGCGGTCAAAACTTCCCACAATTGGTTGAAGAATGTTTAGTGTCACTGGTGTAACTATAAAGGATCACTTGTTTGATTAGATCCAGTGGCGTTCAGAGGATCTTGCTGCTTTTGTTACAAGAGGTCTTTTTGGATCTTAATGCAACATTGCAAAATATATAGAAAAGGAATGTATGACACAATACCGCAACGCTGCTTGTAATGAGTGTTTGATGTGGAGCTTCAGATGTTGTTCTTCTTTCCACTAGATTCTATGTATAAGTCAAACTTGTAATTTGACATAAGCTCTGACTTATGAGACTCCATCTTCCTATGGATGCTTATTGACTGAGTTGAGATGTTACTTGATTGCAATAACATCAAGTGTACAATCAAAAAAGGAAGGAACCTGTCAACATGGCTTATTCAAGATTACAAAAGTATATTGACTGAACATTGATATATCCTTCTTCAAACATACTTATTCATGGAAAACTCCCTACAGAAACTCCCTACCTCCCTACAGAAACTCCCTACCTCTTCAGAAAAGTCATTTTTTATTCCCTTTTTCTAAAAAAATTAATAATGATGAATTAAGTGAACTTTAGGAGAACAATTATTACTATGATAATCAGTGTCACTCAGTATGAGAGGTAAACCTCAAAGGATATGGGATTCTTTGTAATATTCTAATTAACATATCTTGATGATGCGCCACATAGTGTAAAATAAAATAAGGAGTGCAAGTTAAAATAATATTAAAAAAATAGTTTAAAAGCAAACTAAACGGGGCAGAATATTTTGCTAATATTATTGTTTTAGAAAGCACACTTTGAGAGCTCGCAACACAGCCAGACTACTTACTCAACCTAAGCACAGCTAAACTATTCTTCAAAAGTTCTTCTTCTTGCAGAAGCAGGACTATCATCAATATTAATCAAGATGCAAAAGCTACCTGTCAGAGCAGTGAGGTTACAACTGAGCAATACCAAAGAACATTCCAACAATGAACACAATGTTCATTTGCTCCTAACCGGTTCCCATGAGGGTCCTTGATAAATTTAACCTGTCATGTGGTGAGATTTGTGGAGTATAGCTTTAATAAGTAAAGATTATATCATTTTTCATTATGCTGTCAGAAAGCTTCTAATGGGATCGCTGGTGCACCAGCGCTTTGAGGACCAGCAAACAGGGAGGCGGACTTTGAAATGAATATATTTAGACAAATTGGCTTGCCAATCAAAATTATTTATCCATAACCATTTTTTAAAGTACCCGGTACTGTGCTGAAAAAAAAATCTACATAGACATGTCTATAGAGTTCCTAGAAGTCATGCTCAAGTTGAAGAAATCTTTTATCTTTACCCCTACCTTTACCTTTTTTATTTTTTATATTTTTTTAGAAATTATACAGGTCCACATTGAAAATCAGGACAGTCTGCTTGTACATTGTAGACTAACACATTGTACTAAAAGAGATAAGCTCACTTCATCCCCAGAATCTCATCCCAGTATAAATCTTACATCAATGTAGCATTTCCCTTGCATCAGATGCAGTGAGCTGTAGCTCACAAAAGCTTATGTCTTTTAATACAATTTGTTAGTCAGGAAAAGTGCAACCAGAGTCTTCCTGATTTTTGGCTACTAAAGAATAATATGGCTGTCTTTTTATATACAGAAAGCTCAAGATTTAATATCTGGTATTTCCAGTGGCAAAGATTTGGAAGCTGAAGATAGGAAGGATACTTGCACAAGGGAGACCCTGGAGAGCTAGTGCCAGACAATGTTGGACTAGCTGAATAAATAGATAGTATTCTCACATTAGTATTCAAACTATTAATCATGGTTTGAGCCATAAAGCCTGGCTTCATAGCTCATTAAATAAAAATGAAGCATCTTTGCTTTGACTCTATATATTATGGAGAGACAGTCAAAGTCTGACCTAGTATAAGGCAGATTCCTATTTTCCTGTAGACATACTTCAATGCTTTCCATTTAACTAGAATATTACATGCAGTACAATTCTCCCTGCCTGTACTTTTCATATTACCTTCCTGCTTTGAAGATTTATCCGTTAAGAGAAAGTTTAAAAAGAGAAAGTTTAAAAAGAGAAAGTTTTGCCAGAAGTGACTTTTGTAGTGTGTATTTTAGAACACTTTGTTGGCAATTTAATAATACAACCTGCAGTGTGGGGATGTAGCGCCCTGGTGGTGTGCAATGCCATGCAGGTATTTAGGAACTTTAAAATCCCTTATATAAGGATCCTAGCAAAATGAGCAAAGCAACTGTAGAACAGGTACTCTTGAATTTAGTACTTTCTGCTTTAATGGTAGATAGAAGTAATTTTAAAAGTTCTTTCTTAATTTGAACTGAAAAGTTCTAGCCTTAGGGTAACCTTTCCACTGCAGCTTCTCTCCAGATTGGTTTATAATTAATCACACTTTTTTTTTTTTTTAGATCCATCATGCCTTTGACCTCTCCTGCCCTGGCTGACAAGCTATAGCAATGGTTTTGCATCTCTAAAGTTATGCTTAAAATGAAAATTAGATTTGTGCCACATTCCCAGTTCTCTTTTTTTGCCCCCCTATATTCTTTGCAGGAGTAGTTTTATGGAATTCTTTGCATCCTAAAATCTAAAAGAACAAGAAACAGGTGGACAAATCACAATTCCAGTTTATGTGCTATCATACATAACCAGAGGGGGGGGGTATTTACTATTTAGTAATTTTGCAATACTTATAAAACTTTGTTGCTAGCTTGTTTCTTGAGGCTGTCTGCACAAAAGTCTAATATCAACCCATTAACCAGAAATGCCTGTGGCAAGACGTAAGGATTGATAAGCATTAAGAAGCTTAGCAATTGTCTTATCGGAGCAGGGCAACCTTGGTACCTTCCAGTTGTTTTGAATTACAGCTTCCACAGTCTCCTGCTGCTTTCCATGCTTGTTGTAGCTGATGGGCATTAAAGTCCAAAACATTTGGATAGCAGTCATTTCTTTCTATCCCAAATGGATAGCAATAGCAATAGCACTTAGACTTATATACCGCTTCACAGTGCTTTACAGCCCTCTCTAAGCGGTTCACAGAGTCAGCATATTGCCCCCAACAATCTGGGTCCTCATTTTACCCACCTCGGAAGGATGGAAGGCTGAGTCAACCTTGAGCCGGTGAGATTTGAACCGCCGAACTGCAGCTAGCAGTCAGCTGAAGTAGCCTGCAGTACTGCACTCTAACCACTGCGCCACCTCGGCTCTTGCTAACATGTTGCTAACAAAATAATTCTGTTCTTTTTGATAATAAGTAGTAAAATAATTGGACTGCAAAATTTTGGCATCCATGCACAGCAGAATAAATGCTAGTCACAAGCATAATCTGGCTAACATTCATCATTTCCTTCTCCCCTCCACCCCAAAAAAGTGATGGCATTATTAACATTTTTATTATTATCTGTGAGATAAAGATCTTCTCATCCTTTATTTAATATTTAACAATATTAGGGTGTATGGCACCCTAGAACATATGTCTATGGGTTAATATTTTTAATCAATCTTTTAAAAAAACAGTCTCAGTAAAATGAACACAAGAATAAAAGGAATTTTTGAGAAATCTCGTATTTTGCTTAAAAGCAATGCTGAAATACCAATTTTTACAGGAGCCTTGATCAGGGACAAACTCAATTAGCACATGGCAAAATAACTTTCTGTTTTCCCTGAATGCTTTGAAAACAAAAGTTGTGATAGGAATATACATGTTGAGTTCTCTGTATTGTAATCCCCTGGTTACTCTTCATTGCCTCACAGTGGCACACACACCTGCAAAAAGCAGCTTGGAGCAATTTATCATTGCAGAAGGAGCCACTTTCACTGGGTAATAGACGAGAACAAGTTAAAATGTGTGTGAAACAAGATGCGGGATGCTGTCATTGCCCAGAAATTCTGCAAAAAGACACATGAGGGAAATTCAAATGTAAACAGTGCCTGGGAATTATTTCTTTTTTCCATTGGCTCTATTTAGCTCATTTATTTGGATAAAAAAGTGTCTAGTTTGCAAATCAAACTTTCCATTAGGATATGGACTTAAATCTGTCTATTGAGTGCAATTAATATTCTGATTCAATTGGCAACATGTTTCCTGGGCATATATTTTGCAGAATGCTATTACTAGCTAGCAATAAATTTGTACTGATACTGCAGAGTCCTTAAGTAAAAGATCCAAACGCTTAGGGACCAGGTTTTCATATTGTTTACTGCTGGTTGATATGTCACATATTTCATTTCAAAATATGTTTGGAGGCAGTGTGAAAAGTAAAGGAGTTCCCCAGCACTCATATACACCGTGGTAATACTTTTTTTTTTCCTAGAGAGAAAGATAGATTCAGTCCCTTTTAGGTTTTCTTTCTCAGAGGATCTATTGAAATACTTTTTGTCTCCTTTAAGAAAAGCTTTCCATTATCAACATCTTTTATATAAAGCAAAGCAAAATAAAACAAACCACTACTCCCAACAATAGTAGTCATATATTATAGACAATGAGTCAGTAATTCAGTTCATCTAGAGAGTAGCAGTTTGGGAAAAGTTAACTATGGCAATTTTGGGATTGCAAACAAATTCCTGATTATATTCTCACATTCTTTCCCCTCTCTTTCATATCCCCCCTCTCTCTCATCTCTTGCTTACCTCTCTCTCTCTCTCTCTCTCTCTCTCTCCTCTCTCCTCTCTCTTCTCTCCTCTCTATCTCATAGGGCAGTGATGGCGAACCTTTTTCTTCTTGCGTGCCAAAAATGGGAGCACGCGCGTGCTGGCACACAACCCCCCGATGTGCGCCACACTGCACATGCACGCATCCCCGCGCATGTGGCCTCCCCGGTTGGGCTGTTTTTAACCCTCCGGAGGCTTCAGGGAAGCCTCCTGAAGCCTGGGGAGGGCGAAAACGGCCTTCCCGAAGGCCAAAAATCAGCTGGCCAGCGCATGCATGCGCACTGGAGCTGACATAGGACAACGCCTCGCGTGCCCTCAGATATGGCTCTGCATGCCATAGGTTCGCCATCACGGTAATAGGGCATTTGTTTGTTATTCCAATGTGTATCACTTTGCACTTAAATTAAATCACATTTGCCATTGGGTTGACCATTCTCCAGCTTGAAGAGATCTTTCTTTAGCTCTTCACAATCATATCGGATTTTTACCACTCAGAATAATTTAGAATCTTCTGCAAACTGTGTAGCCCTAGGTCCTTAGACTTTATGAATGTGATTAATGTATAATTCCAACACAGTCTTCCCTCTATTGAGAAAATTATCCTTTTAAAAAAAAACCCAGTAAAAACACATGGCACCTTATCCACTGATTGCTAAATTTGTTCAAGAGCTTTTGATAAGGAAGGTTATCCAAGACTTTTTGAAAGTCCACGTATATAGTATTACCAGGATTACCTGTGTGTACGGTGCTTCTCAACCTCAGCAACATGCTGGCCAGGGAATTCTGGAACATTTAGTCTACCCATCTAAAAGTCACTGAGGTTGAGAAACACTGGTTTAGTATGTTGTACTTTGGCACATATTTTTAAGAGAGGTGCTGCACTGAATACTAAAAGAGAGTTTAGCTAATTAGCACTGGCAATATTACAAAGTGCATAATCTTCTTTTGTATGTGACTTGCATGTAGAACTAAAAATGTCCTTTTCTCATGGAAGAGTGTAAATTCTTGTTTATATTCAAAGAAACCAATGTTTAATCCCATTTGGAGGGGGAAAAAACAACTTGATGACCTCCCCCTCCAGTTTCCCCATTTAAAGCTGATCTTTTTGAGAGGGCTTCTATCCTGGATCATTATGTCGCTCTCTGGATATTGCATTATTAGTACATTTGAACCAGAAAAGGAATAAATGGGGAATCTGAATTTGAATCTGAAATGACTTTTGCAGTATGCCTGTCAATTTACTTGAAAGGATCAGCCTGCATTTGTAACATATGCTCAGCACATTAATGTCATAAATGTTAATAGTTGTTTTTTTTAAAAAAATGTAATATTCATTATATAAGCTCTTCTCTATGGAATAGTATGATATTTAAAAATATATAAGATCCATTAGAAACCACTTTAGGGTTTTTTTTAAACAAGGCTTCTTAATACCCACATGCAATTAAATATAGATGGTAATGGGTTTCTGTATAATAACGAAGATAGAAAATATAGGTATGAAAAAAATTAAGGAGTTTGGCATAACTATTGTTACAAGTATGTGGAAAATTTTCCATAGATGTTTTGATTCAAATGCCATGAACTAAAAGTGTGTCTATTCCTGTTTTTAGGGGACCATTGTTACATTGTTAGTATATCATTGTATAATAATAAATATAATTCAGATTTCAAGTAGAGTGTATCTTGAAGATAAAGCCAACAGACCTTTTGCATCACGTGGCAGTGGTTTATTATGTAAAATTATGTGCTTATTTTGTAAAATTTGAAAGGTAGTGGCCATGTGGAAGGATCTTTGTATGTTAATTCTCCATGCCAAGGTTATTGTGCACCAATGATATTGACATAAAAATGTTGAAATATTCCCCAGAAGTTAAGTCTTTGCTTAACAATTGCGTTCCAGTCTTTACTGGAAGCCACATTCAGGAGCTATATGAAACAGTCATATGAAGGTAAGGAAAGCCATATAAAGCTCTCCACAAGTAATTCTCATTAGTCTGAGATTCCTCATTGGTTTAAGATGAGGAAGAACTAGTCAAGTCCAGTCAACTGTACTCCTGGGTATAGAAGTTCACTAGGTAACTTTGTCTCAGTGACTCAGCTCAAGTTTTACCCACAGGATTTTTCCCACTGAGGGAAAAATTGAAGAAAGGAACATAGGCCATCTTGAACTTTCAGAGAAAAGGCAGGATATATATCTAATAAATAAAGTAAGATAAAACCAAAAACAAAAACAAAACTATCTTATGAAGAAAATATGGAGTTCCATTGGGTTCCTGAGTCATTATCTTCTTTTAATGACCCCATCACCCCTTGCATGGTAGAGTCTGGGCAACTGAATGGAGCTAGTAGAGTGTTTACTGGCCTGATGCCCTTCCTGTCGGCAATGCAGTGTTTAGTTCAGCAGATATATTCTCATTGTGCCCAGAGAGAGAAATATCTGCCTCTAACTAGGATCAAACTCACAGCCTTCTGATTGTGAGGCGAGAGCTCCACCTCTAGGCCACTGCACCACTCCTTCCATTGGGTTCCTGACTATTCCCATGAAATGATAGATGATGTACCCTAGCCAGAGTGTGGGTTGTTTTGTGTAAAAGGACTGAATGGTAGAATCCCATCAATTGTGTTTTCAGCACATGGAGGTCGGGTGGATCACATTCTTTTGTATGTCTGTAATAGAGTAGAGCACTAGTAACAAGTCAATACGGTGTGTGAAAAATAATGAAAATAATTTAGAAATTATTCAATGACATACTTATCAATCGATTTAAGTCTTTTTTTAAAAAAAGAAAACATCCTTTATTTTGAAGAATTAAAGTTACAGTTGAATGAGGATTAGGGTTTTGTTAAATCACTCAGTCAAAGATGGGGCAGGATTCCACTATCATCCCTTTTTAAATCCCACATCAAATCTATTCCAAAGACCTAGTTTATTCCTTAAAGGATTATATGTTAAGGAAAAGTGAAAAATAAAGATGATTTTAAGTCAAGCTGACTTTCTGGTGGCTCTGTGGATACATCTATGTGGTTTTCTTGGGAGCAATAGAGAAATTATTTGCCACTCTCTTCTCTCAGGTTTGTTTACTTCTCTATCTAGCCTATTTTCCTGGTGTTTCATGGAAGTCTTCCAACCAGACCCCACCTTTCTTTGCTTCTCAAGCTAGACAAGATAATCTGATGCCACTATCGCCTGAGACTTGTCCAAACCAAGACCATGTTCTTCTATGCCATAAGTGATCTTAAATGCATAATGCTACTTGTGGCATTATATATTTAGATTTCAGATAGGTAGGTAAATTATTATGTAGATACACTTCCTCATAGCCAACTTGAAATAACATCTGACCTATTATGCTTATTAGTTACTGAAAATTTGATTTCACATTACTAATATCAAACTATTTCTCTCCTTTTCTTAGAACAAAAGCTTGAAAAACAAACTCCTGTCAGGGAATAAGCTTTGTGGAATTCATGCAGAAGAGGTAAGAAAAAAGTATACAAAAAAGTGTTATTCTGACTATTATAAGGACAGCTAAATAAAACATTCTCCCTCAGCAAATTGTCCTGTGGATTCTGAACACTTTATGAGCAATTCCAAGGCATTCTGGAAGATCTGCTTGATAGCAAACAATGCATCTTACATTCCAAAAATTCATATTCATTCCAAGAGTGAGAGATTAAAGAAAAAAAATGGTGCCAACCAAGTTGAACAAAAGCAACAAAAGAATCTGAGCAGGGCACATGGATTACTTTTTCTAAACAATGTCTTCTTTTCTCAGTAAACTATAATTCTGGATTTGGATTGCCTGGTCCCAACAAAATGGTTGATAGTTATATGCTATATATTTATCTAATTGTGCTATTTAGCCCATTAGGGCCATGCATAGGGTGGAAGTGGGGATAGAGTATGCTAGTATGTTTGGGAAATGGACCATTTTTTCTTGTATATTCCTGAATCCAGAACAAACAATTGAATTGAATACAAATTTTAATTCCTTAGGAACAACTGCTGTTCAAAAGTGATGGTACTTTCATTGAATTTCAAGAAGTTATTCTCTCACAGTTTGGCTATGAAGTAGATGTTAATCCCATTTGGATTCACTGGATTTTTCCCATTAGTTTTATTTTCAGAGCTCTCACATCAAATCAATGCAAAGGAGGAAAACAGGAATTTCATGAAAGATTTGACCCGCAGTGATAACAAAAGAAATCTATTGTTGCAGGTCACAAATTAAAGAATGTAAGAACTACCGGTAGTTATGGCAACATAGGGTTTTAATATTCTTAATTGAAATTAGTAGTGTAGTAGTAGTACATTTGGGCATCAGCAAATAATTTTACAAATTTGATATGGAACTAAAATGAAGAAATGTAGAAAGTGTTCAGTACTAAATTGTTTCTGCATCAGATTCAGTGTCTATCTAAGATTTTTCATAGTATTAGGTAGTATCAAAATCATCTTATTTCTTTTTCATAATATTATGAAATTTATTTCCTTGTTTACTACCTTGCCCTTTGGAGTCACATTGGGCAGCCTACACATTGAGGACCATTTGTTATAGAGATAGCTATCTTTTCTTTTTCCATGTTCACAATTATTTATGTATATGTTTATCAGTCATTTATATGCTTCTAGGCATCCACTTCACTCTGGCTTTGACAATAAGTTGTTCAAACAAAATTAAACCCAGACACTGATCTGGTATATATTTCTGAGATCAGCAATTTTATCTAAAAACATGTAACCTTTTTAAAAAATGGGTAAATAGTATTTTCACTATTATAAAAAACACAATATATAATTTGAAATCTCTAACTATTAACTATTGCTTTTTTTTTTCAAGGGTTGCAAATCAACTTAATTTTTGTTTCCATGCAGAATAGACATAATCTGTGTGATGACATAAATAATGCTGTTTCTTATTAAAAGAAAAGAGGACAGATACCTTCAACATTTCAAATAATGTAGTGCTATGTTTTAGGCAGAAAGTTTTGTGCTCGCTCAAGGCTAGTAGATGAAATGCATTTCAGATAGCCATTCCTGGTCCTACTGGTATAGCTTTTGCATGATCCTGCTATAATATTTCTAATAAAATGAAGAATAACTCTTTCCAGATTACTATCTCAGATAATCATAGAGTGACCTTGGATTATTTTCACATATTCATCCAATGTCATATCCTTGCTTGCAGTGTCTCCAGTACAACCAATGGGCTTGAGTCCTTAGTGTAATCAACGCTTGGTTATTTTGACTGTGATTGACTGAATAGTTGACTTTAGCAATTAACTTTGGCTTTTGCATTGTCTCAGATTGCTGATCTGGGGAAATGGTTAATGAACATGCTTCTATCTTTAGGAATTCTCCAGGGAATATATTATGATGGAATAGATTTGCACAAATTATTGGAGGCAATCCATCCTAGTTTACATTATGGGGGTTGCATTTTCCAAGCACACCTTTACTTATATTTGTTCTCATGTTTCAAAATATTATCATCAGCTAAAGAATATTGTTTTATTTATGTCAATGGATTTCAAACTTTTTCACTTCAAGGAATAATTAATTCTGTTTACCTGCTTCTTCTGCTGCATTAAAAGATTCTATAAGTGAATTGAGTCATGTTCTAGAATATGCAAAATTCATGAAGGTCCTACCTTGCTATCACCTTGTCAATTGAAACTCTTCTCTAGAATATAGTAACGTGCTACAGAAAAATATCAGTCATCACAAATGAGCATTATTTAGGTACAGCTTGCTTGGTGGTATTTATTTTTAAAAATCGAGTTACTAGTAAGCTTTCCAACATCTTAAGATTCTGTGGAAGTGCTTTGAAACATCTACTTCATGCTATAAAGGCAATTAATTGCATATAATATATGACAATGCTAATAATTGGCATGGATTTATTAGACAACAGGCAATGATGGGTAATAATCAGACTAACCAGGTAAACTCACAAACTTTGCAACACAGTAATAAATAAAGGTAATGCTGAGCATAATGTATTATTTTAGCTTCAATTTAACTTTCTCTGCAGCTGTTCACATAAGGAATTTAGTTGTGCTTGCATTTTTTTCTACACACAAAGCTATAAGAACAAAACAAAATGACAAAAAACAACAACAAGGAATATCCATATGCTGCAAGGAAACTATTGCTTTCTGTGAATGATAACACAATTTGATCCAAATTTATTGCCACTACCATCCATCCATAATAATTGCCAGAAAAGAGAGGACATTTTCGGAGCCACTGTTTCAACCTAATCCGAAATAAATTATTGGAAAATGACATGCACATCTTTCTCTAGGAGATAGGGGGCTTCTACTTTCCATTCCTAAAAGGTCAAATTAAATTGATTCCCAAAGCTGAGCAACCATTAAACATAGTAACATAACTGTATGTAAATAAATGCTGATAGGAGTGGTTACAATCCCTTGGAGATGTTGTTCTGAGGCACCTCACTATTCTCCACTGGCAGAAGATAAATTGAGCATCTCATACAGCCCAGCCTGAATTGCTTAAAGCAGCTTATTTCCCTCAGGTGTAACTGGAGGACTTTCATCTGTTACCCATTCAAAGTTATGATTCAATCGCTACTCTTCTTTTTTTTTCCCCATATGTGGAATAGGGAGAGGTCCCACTATCCCCAAATCAAGACAAACTTTCCCTCAGTCATTTGTGGAATTTGCCTGTTCTACTTAAAACATAGCGAGAAGCATTCACCATTCATTGCTTTCTATACCGTTGAGCTTATTTCCAGTCATCATTGAAAACAGTCTATCCAGTGCTCAAGCTGATCCACTCTGAAATGGCTTAGGAACATCATGTCTGGATTGAGACACTTTAGAAAGGGCTTTCAAAGAGTTTAGTCCAGATTGCAGACTACCATTCCTTCCTGCTCCAGGAAAGGTCCTGCACACATACACAAAGTAAAATAAGTTCTAGAAAAAAGCCCAGAAAAGAGCAACAAAGATGATTAAAGGGCTAGTGGCAGGGGTGAAATCCAACAGGTTCTGACAGGTTCTGGAGAACCAGTAGCGGAGATTTTGAGTAGTTCGGAGAACCGGTAGTGGAAATTTTGAGTCGTTCCGAGAACCGGCAAATACCACCTCTGGCCTGGCCCAGAGTGGGGTGGGAATGGAGATTTTGCAATATCCTTCCCCCAGGAGTGGGGAGGGAATGGGGATTTTGCAGTATCCTTCCCCTGGAGTTGGGTGGGAATGGAGATTTTGCAGTATCCTTCCCCTGGAGTGGGGTGGGAATGGAGATTTTGCAGTATCCTTCCCCTGCCACGCCCACCAAGCCATGCCCACTAAGCCACACCACGCCCACCAAGCCACGCCCACAGAACCGGTAGTAAAAAAAATTGGATTTCACCACTGGCTAGTGGCTAAAACATATGATGAAGGTTGCAGGATATGTCTAATCTAACAAAGAGAAAGACTAGAGGTAACATAATAGCATTCTTCCAATATTTGAGGAGCTGTCAAAAAGAAGAGTTGGACAACTTTTCTCCAAAGCACCTGAGGGCGAGACAAGAAATAATGAATGGAAACTCATCAACTTATCCAACCTAGAACTAAGAAGAAATTTACTAACAGTGAGAACAATTAAATCAGTGAATAGATTGCCTTCAAAGTTGTGAGTGCACCATCACTGGAGGATTTTAGGAATAGTTTGGACAGCCATAGTGAATAGTATAGGGCCGTGATGGCACGCAGAGCCATATCGGTGGGCACGCGAGCTCAGGTCCGGTGCACATGTGCGTGCCAGCCAGCTGATTTTTGGGCCTTCTGGGCCTGCTGGGAGTCGGGAAACAGGGAAGGCCCGTTTTTTGCTCTCCCCAAGCTCCAGAGCCTTTCTAGGAGCCTGAGGAAGGTGAAAACAGCCTTCCCCCCCCCGGACGCCCTCCAGAGGCCGGAAACATTCTGTTTGGACCAGAAGTCCCATTTTTTTTGCTCTCCCCAGGCTTCAGAGCCTCTCTAGGAGCCTGGGGATGGCGAAAACAGCCTTCCTCACCCCCCCCCGGAGGCCCTCTGGAGGGTTTCCCAACTTGAAATGGGCCATTTCTGGCCTCCGGAGGGCCTCCGGGAGGGTGGGTAAGACTGTTTTCGCCCTCCCCAGGCTCCTAGAAAGGCTCTGAAGCCTGGTGAGCGAGAAAAACAGGTGTGCCATCGCGTTCTGGGAGTGGGGGGGTGTCACATGCGTATGCGTGGGGAAGCCACATGGAATTATGGGTGTGGGCACGTGCCCCCCCCTTTTGGCACGTGAACCAAAAAAGGTTCGCCATCACTGGTATAGGGTATGCTGCTTGAGCATGGGGGGTAGAATAGAAGACTCTGTTAATCTTTATTATGTTATTCTGTTAAGATAAAGAAATGCACATAGATACAGGCACACAGATTTTTTTTGAGGGGGGAAGGTGTTCCCATTCAGTTGGTCTTGTAGTCATCATTATTTCAATCTCCATCACCAACTCCCAAATAGCCCAAATCATCTGAGAGCTATATGGGAGGTAGGAGTGAATGATTCTGTCTCAAGTGATTGGAAAAATGAATAAAAGTATGGCACCAGATTTCTTAGTTTCATTTTTTTAAAAAAAATTGAGAAAGAAGAATGCTCACAAGTAACAAAAAAGAGGAGGATGAAATGGAGGAAGCTATTGGTATTGGCTATGTTTCATATCAGTACCTTTCTGTTTACAAGACTCTGTTAAACTACTGTATGATTTTAGCATTCAGAATAAAAGGCAGTTCTGAAAGGTAAAAGGGACAAGGTAAGCATTAACTCAGTTGAAGGGCCAGCTGAAATAGCCAATGAACGTCTACAAACTGAAGACTATTGTCCAAGCCAGACAGAAAGCTTGAGGATCATAAAATGGGAAAGTGTATCTCAAAAATTAAACAAGAAAAAGTACCCCAAGGTCATTTTCACAACGATTGAGGGATTACTAGATAGGTGACGTTGTCTATTGTTGCCCTCCAAAAACAGTTGCTGGCCAGTTCTGATAAACAAGGCAACAAGGCAATCCATATCAGCATATTATAACGACCAGTGCATTATTGTTTTTCCTAATCAAAATTATGAAATATTTATACTGCCCTCTTCTTTTTCTCCTTTGTTTTGTTGTCTGAATACATTAACCCATCCTTTCTCAATTCTCTTGTTCATATGGCCAACAAGGTCAGGAATTCTGGGACCTGTAGCCTTAATACTGCTCCTGTTGGCCCACCAGTTTTTTTTTCTTCTGTATGTTCTTTTACTTTTAGGCACAACACCTTTACTATTTTTAAATATATTTTATGTTAAATGTTTTGGAATATGCTGTATGTGTTCGTGTACAATAGCAATAGCACTTAGACTTATATACCGCTTCATAGTGCTTTACAGCCCTCTCTAAGCAGTTTACAGAGTCAGCATACTGCCCCCAACAATCTGGGTCCTCATTTTACCCACCTCGGAAGGATGGAAGGCTGAGTCAACCTTGAGCCGGTGAGACTTGAACTGCCGAACTGCAGCTAGCAGTCAGCTGAAGTAGCCTGCAGTGCTGCACTCTAACCACTGTGCCACCTCGGCACATACACCCTGTTTTCCCCAAAATAAGACATCTCCTGATAATAAGCCCAATCAGGCTTTTGAGTGCATGGCAATAAGGCCAAACGCTTATTTCAGGGTTCAAAAAAATATAAGACAGGGTCTTATTTTCGGGGAAACACGGGTATATTGTAGCATAACTCTGAATAAGCTAACACAATAGTTTAATTTAAATGGGGGATGGGAATTTGCCTTTTTTGCAAAATAAAGTAATAAAACTGTGCTTCTGAGTATTCACTGTAGGTAGATTGTATCATGGAGGCCTGAAGTGACAATTTCCTGGAATTGCTCACTGATCATCTTTCCAAGGGAAAATATATTTTATAATAGAAGATGTGTTTAAAAATAAACCTGCGTGGCTGTGAGTTTTCTTGAGATAACAAGATCTGCAGTAGATTTCTCCTGCACAGCAGGAACTTGGTGCAACAGATACATTTGGAATCTAATGATAAAAAAGCACTTTATGAGCTATATATTTCAAACAGCTTGGGTAACTTCAAAGTAGTGACATTATGCTGAATTTTAATCATGAGTTAAAATACTTCAAATATTGACCTATCAACAGAAATGGCAAGAAATGTCATCTAGCCAGAGGTGATTATGTATATAGGATACTGAAGAAGAAACAGATTTTGGTGATAGAGCACATAGTTTGTATGGAAGTTGGTGCATAGAGATTAGCTAGATAGCTAGATAGCTGGATAGCTGGATAGCAAGATAGCGAGAGAGAGAGAGAGAGAGAGAGAGAGAGAGAGAGAGAGAGAGAGAGAGAGAGAGAGAGAGAGAGAGAGAGGGAGAGAGAGAGATGATAGACAGACAGACAGACAGACAGACAGACAGATAGAGTAGATAGAGATAGAGAGATAAGAGAGAAAAGAGATGGATGGATGGATGGATGGATAGATAGATAGATAGATAGATAGATAGATAGATAGATAGATAGATAGATAGATAGATAGATAGATAGATAGATAAGATAGATAAGATAGATAGATGACAGAATATTAGGAAAACTTTTTTTTATAAGCACATTTCGAATGACAAGGTGCGTATTGCTAAAACCTCATGATAGGAACTAGTTTTGATTAAATATCTTACTGGGCTGATAGCCTTCATGTGGCCACAGGAACATGTGGCTGTTTGCATGAATTAAAAATTCAAAAGATATTTTGGATGCTTCTTGTGAATTGTTGGCATCTATCCTACATTACATACTAATTGGGTGATATGCAGTGACAGAAAACATACAAGCAATAATCCTTGCCAGAAGTATCATCTGTTTCTTTTTCTAATCCATTTGGAACTATAATTTTCAAGGGAAACTTCATATTCCTCCCTCCTCTTTCTGTTCCTTCAATTCAGTTTTGCTTCCTAGCAACTACATGAACACACCCGTGCACTCTTTTGGCAACAATATTAGTAGTAGTTTACAACTGCCTCCTTCCTAGGGCTGAGAGAGAAAGTGATTGGCTCAAGGTCACACAGCTGGTTTTGTGCTAAAGCAGTATTAGAATTCTTGGTTACCCACCACCTCTAACCACTACACCAAATCGGCTTGCTATAATTATCTATCAATATCTGCTTGGAACATAGTGTGTTGAAAAGGCTTTCAATTTTTCTTGTATCTGCTTAAGAATGATTTTAATACTTCCTTTTTATTATTTTGTTTTTTTCACTCGTTATTTAGTCAAAGTCTTGGATTTTACATTGGCCATCCAATTTGTAAATAACATTCTGTAAAATTCATAAAACAGGAACAAATGATGAAGGACTGGGAAGTTGCCTAGATTTGGATAAATAAGGGAGGGCAGTCACTGAAAACTAGGAAGCAAAAAAAAAAAAAAAGTTAATGGGGTTCCAAGTCCAGTGAATAGCTATGTTCATAAAACTAATTTAGGGTCATTAAACTAAGATAGGGTTAACAAGGGCACTTGATAAACCTGGTTGAGTTCTGTTGTATTGAAATTATTTCATTAATGAGGCTTGATCCATAAAGAGACTTCCTTCATTGGCATTTGATATTCCATTGCCTCATTTATTTGCTATTAAATGAAGTAAAGACAGTAAAATATTTTTAAGCACTTCTTTTGGAGTATTGCTTCAAGACTTTGTCCACTAGTAAGTGAACAATTTTGAGTTTAGTTTTGTTTAATTAAGTTTGGGGTTTTGTTCCAAAATTGGGGGAAATCATTTTTTTGTATGACAATTGATTGGTGCTGAGCACTTCTTCCTCCCTCAGCAATATTAGCACATTTTGATTCTTTTATTTTTGATTTAATGATATCTGGCCGCTCTCTGGAGATAGCAGTGTGCATTACTTCATTGTTTTAAAATGTGGTAGCCCGACTCAACCAAGTGTGGGAGCTCTTCCTATGGCCTAAACTAAATGAGTTTCTGTGCTTCTTCACAAATCTTATCCTGATGAAAATAAGTGCACTACAGAAGTTTCCCGCAGAAGATTGTTCTAGCTACCTCCAGGAGATGAAGGGCACAGTAGAGAAAGGGAGAGCCTCTTTATATGAGCTTCCCTTCCCATATATGACTTATGTTCTAACCCAAGTATTTGTAAACTTTATGTGTTTACTCTCTCTCTCTCTCTCTCTCTCTCTCTCTCTCTCTCTCTCTCTCTCTCTCTCCCCCCGCCCCCCAAATGTAATAATTCAGCAGTTCCCTCCCCTCTGCAAAATCTCAGGATAGGTTTTCCTATTGCCTGAACTTTATATTTAAAACTGTGTAAATGAAGCAGTATTACATTACTTAAAAGATTAATATATTATCCTCTGCTTACAGTCAAAAAAGATTCAAGCCCAACTGAAGGAGCTTCGCTATGGGAAAAAGGATTTGATATTTAAGGTGAGTTTCTCACTTGAACTGGCAATGATATTTGCTTAAATACAGTACAACATTAATCTAATCTGACCAAATGGTTTTATTCCTTTAACACCAATGGAAGAAAATCACAAAAATGTCAACATACATATTTAAAGGGATTTGGGGGGGGGGCGGAGATGAAAGGTAAATTTGATTTCCATGGTACATTATCCAAATACTCATGTATTTCTGCTTTTTTTTAATGGAGAAAGCATTAGAAGGCAAAGTTTCCTAAGAAAAATCAAGCAGTTCTAAAACTTTGAAAAGGCTGTTTATTTCACATGTAAATATCTCAAGACTTCTTCAAGGAGGAATATTTTAACTTTTTTTTAAAAAAAATTATTTAGTTAAGGTTGTACCATCTCGTAAAACTTTTCTTTCTCCTGTCTCATTTTTAGATTGCTTCTGTATTTAATTTTGATTTAATCTTTGCACCATGGATGCTTTATTTTATACCATAATGTTTTAGATTTTTATTTACTACTAAAAGTGCATGATTGTCATGGTATAAATGTAAAATGTATTTTACACTAAAATGTATTTTACACTATTGTAAAATACTGTAAGATGATGTCCTACGAAACAGATCGTCTTGTATGCTTTTTTTAAAATAGCTACAATAATTGAAAACTGACGCAGGACAAATATCAGTTTTTTTGTTTGTTTGCTTCCAACCATTACTGTCAGTACAGAATACATATCTTAAAGCACTCTAAAAACTGATTTTCGTTTATGAAAGCAGTCCACTGATAACTTATGTGATGAGGGAAAAAGTTTAGCATGCTTGTTAAAATTAATGGACTAAAAAATTTGTCTTTTTTTTTCTCATGGAAGAGAAAATGTGTATAAACATTTAACTAGTTATTTTAAAAGTTAAGTCAGAACATACATCTTTTGGTTTGCTTTTTAATTAGAATATCAGATAAGGATCAAGAAATAAGGTTCATGTATCATATATTCTAATTCCACTTGTCCTCCAACCTCTCTAAAGTTCATTAACTAAAATAATGCATTTATTTTAAGGCATTATTTTGGGCAAAGAAAAGAACCCCAATAACTGTCAGGAGTGCTGGAGGGCCTGCAGATTAAATGATCCATTCTAGAGGCCTTTGAACCTGCAATATAATTCTGGCATCCAAATGTCTGTGATGTGTCAGTTTGTGTGTGTATAAGTTAGCATTCAGTTGTCATCAGGGAAGCCAAGAACAGAATTAGTCTAAAAGTCCTTTACATTCAGCATTCACTGGGGAGAAAGGCTCTTAGAGACAGACTCAATCTTGATACACTCAACCCTTTTTCAGTATTCCCATTGGTAAATTAGGTGAATGTTTTCTAAATATTTGGTTGCATGAAGATACAGATGCATAACTATAATAATGTGTGGTGATGTTATTCCCTTAAGTTTTGTCTGTTAAAGATCCACTGATTTTGTTCCTGGGTACAACATCAGTAATATGTATTACTGTTAATATGCAGGAGATGGAAATGCCTTCCTATTTATTTTTACAAGTTAAAAGCTTATAAAGGAGAAGGAGGAGAATGATCCTTATTGGAATATCTAATGCAGAAAAAGAAAGGTTTTCTTTTCTAAGTGCTGTCAAAACCAATACCACCAGTACCACCATAGAGCAAATTAAGGGACTATTAGCTCTTAGTTCCAATGTACAACATGCATATGTGTTTCATAAGATAGCTTTAAAAGGATGTAATACAAGATTGATTGTATCAGTTGTGGTTGGATGTACTACTGGTTTAAGAAATGTAGCCAGCATACATTTTAAATCTTTGGCAGATACTTGGCAGAATTGTAGCCTGGCTTCTGTCATCTTGATGTCCATTAGCTTGGTGCTGTGTGCAACTAATTTTAGCAGATAACCAAAGCCTTGTAACAGTATACCATAAATGTTTATTGTAACTGACTATGATAAACATATTTATTTTAAAAAAGGCAAAGGTTTTTTTTGTAACCAATCAATTTGTTATACCTGTTAAGTTCAATTGGAAATATTCTTAAATACCATGGCTGAAATCTAAAGAATTGTGAGTGGAATACTCTCTTTTCCAAGACCTTTCTATTGTGTATCTTTGTATCGACTGAAGAAAGTATTTGGAAAAGTGTAGGATTCCAATAGCTCTGTGTAATTAGCACAGGATTACAGCAAACAAGGGATAAATAAATAAAATAAGCCCTATTTCCCTCTCCTTATGCTTCTATCCAAACGGGAAAAGACATGGAATGCAGAGAGGGAGTTGATAAATAAATTATTATATTTGGTAAAGGGAATTAAAAATAAGGAAAATGTAATAAAGCACTATTTGCATAACAACGAACAGTACAGCACTAACAGTTCATTCTGAAAAAGCATGTATGAGACTGAAAGGCACAGTACTCATTTATTTGAAACTTCAAGCTCCAAATCTTAGCAAATGGATAGTTGACCTGGTACAAAGTATCCACCACCACACAAACACACTTTCCATGCAGAAATGTAAAGACTAGGAGTGGAAATTGAGCTTTCCACTCCTTTGATAATTGCTTTGAACTTGGGGTGGGGGACCCTACCTTCCACTTTCCCCTAGTGCAGTGTGGATTAGTCATTGAGGAACCAAATAGGACCTTAAGTACCCAAAGACTACATTTGCCTTTATGGTATAGGAATAACAAAAACACAGATTGAATCAGTCTAAGAATCAGAGCCTGAGTGAGGTAGCCCAGAGGATAGCATTTTAAAATACATTATATTATCAAATATTATATGCGATATTATATAAAATATTAGCATTTTTTATTAAAAACTACCAGCAGATACATAATTAATGAAAATTGCATGCCATGTGATAGTAATTGAATCTAAAAAGAGAAATGAATTGGCTTTTAAACGAAAATGGAGCATGAACAAAATTAGGAAATCTAGTTCTCCAAGAATGTTTCAGTGAAGAACATTTTAACGAAATGCTGATGCAGATGATCTGGTTCCAAACATTTACTTTTATTTAATGTACCATTTTTTTTACTTCTTTCTCTGCTTCTTGCATAACTAATAAATGGTTTGGATCCCAAGATATTATCTTTTAACCACAATGCAAATTCTGAAAGAAGTCAACTTTCGGTTCTGGATCCACTCTATAGGATTTGTGGTAATTCAACTGAGTTGCTACAAACCACTTTCTCCTTTTCCCATAACATCCATCTAGCCTCCCAAAAAATCTGCTGAATGGGATAGATTTGAGTATAGTATATGATAAAGATAATTACTTAAATTAAGCAAGAAATATACTTCTCTGGACTTGTGATCATCTTCAAGATGATGTCATAGTGAGTAGAGGATAAAATTTTGTACTCCAAATTATGTAGTTTGCAACATCTTTAAGATTTAAAAGAGTTTGTTTTTTCATACAGTGAAGATTGTACGGATAATATTGTGTATGTCATGTCTAAATAAAATTGATAGCATGAAATACAATGTTCAGTGCTCATAGTTTAACTCAGAACTAATTATGCAAAGAATGCCTCTTAGTTTAATTAATTTCTGTTGAAATAAAAAAAAAAGAAAAAAAGCACATGAAGCAAACATTGACTGCATACAGAGCCAAACTAAAAGAACATCATGCAGCGGTTCCCATTATTATCCTTCCAAATACCCAATCCTCTTTAGTTTCTGGATCTTACATTTAGGAAGTATTAAAAATATTTTGAATAATTAATTCCTTATTTTACATTTTAAAAATCTCAGCACTTGCTTTATAGGCTTAGGAACATTTTACTGAAAAATATAAACATTGGTTATCTTCTAATAGTATGGTAGGTTGAAGTAGGGTAATCTGAGAATTTGCTTTTGTTCAAAAGGGTTGGAAGCTACAGATAACACAAAGAGCAACAAGGGTTCTAGAAAGACATACCATTTAGTATTTTCATCTTTAATTTATTCAGGCTAGAGTTTATGCCTTCCTGGCAAAGGCTACTGCTAGCTAAGATGCCTTGCATATGTCATTCCCCAGATGGATTCATAAGACTCTGCCACACATGACTAAACAATAATTGAGAATATGTGTACCTCAAGGTTGAACTGTTGGCTTTTTGATATTTCCTGTTTCCTGTTTATTTGTCTGTTAGCTGCTAGGGATGATGTGTGGTGGGGTGTTTGTCTCCCTTCTTGACTCTTGAAATAAACCCCACCTATATACTATATAAAATATGGTAATGCATCCCTAATCTAAAATTTCAAACTAAAATGTATCACTGATAATGTTCGTTCAGGTAACCAGGATCAAATGAAATAATGAATTATGGCCCACCAAGCACTTTATTGTGTCAGTCAGAAGCATTTTATCTGTGAGGCTTTCAAAAATTTCATATCATCAAATCATCATTTGTTTAGCAATCAATAAAATATTTTTATTTGGAATCAGGAAAAAAAACCCTGATATTTCTAAACATTTACATTCTAGCACCCAATATTACTTAATAAAAAACATTAATCTTCACTGTAGTGGCACTTTATGTCAGCGTTCCAATAAACACCCCCAACAAAATGGGGTGGGCTGCACTGGGCGGAAGGTGAGGAGGTTGCAGAGCTGCCGCAGGCAACCGGGGCAGCCCCATTTTTGCTTGCCCCACAGAGCTGGCATGAGAGCTGCAGCGGCCACCAGGGCCAGAGCCCGAAAAGCGCCTGGCTTGGCGTAGCTGCAGCACCGAATAGGCGTACAGGCCAGCGCTCAGCAGCCCAAACATTTGACAATGCAGTCCGGCGCCTATCAGGCTCCCAAATACTTTTCACCTGCTTCGTCTCCCTCTGGGTGAAAAGTGCGTGGCAGTTCAAGAGATCAAATATCTCTCTGTGTGTGTGAGTGACAGAGAGAAAGAAAAGGAGAAACAGTGGAGGGGAACCGGGTAACAGGACCAAGCCTCCCCTCCCCAAAAGCAATGTGCAGCCTCTCACAGTAAGGAGAGGCTGCATGTTGCAAAGAAGAACGAAGCAAGGTGGGGGCTGTGAAGCTGCCCCAAGGCCCCGCATCAGCTTACCTGAATGCCCTTCAGCCAGGCCACCCATGCCAAACCCTCCCCCTCTCTCACACACACACATATAGAGGTCCCTCACCCCCCAACCCTCCCAAGGCAGCAACATCTCTTCACTAATCTCTTTCCAGCTCCGTTCTCCACCGTCACATGCAGGGCAAGACAAGTAGACTGTTGGACTACGGTAAAAACAAACAAAAAACAAGTAGTTCAGACCTTCCAATTTCTCATGAAGAAAAAAAATATTGCGAAGTTGGAAGGTGTTTCCCACAGACTACTTTTCTTGCCCTGCATATGAAGGTGGAGAACGGAGCTGGAAAGCAGGTTAGTGAAGGGATGTGGCTGCTTTGGGAGGGTTTGGGGGGTGAGGGACGTGTGTGTGTGTGTGTGTGTGTGTGTGTGTGTGTGTGTGAGAGAGAGAGAGAGAGGGGGGGGTTGAGAGAGAGGACTTTACATTGCTCCCAGCCCTGGATAACTCTCCAAGGTTGGATCAGATCTCTCTCTCTTTCTCTCTCACACACACACTGTCCTTTCTTTGGGATCGCAGCACAGAAGATCGGCACAAAAAAGGGGTGGGGGATTTTCCTGCAGCCTGTCCTTTCTTTGGGATCGCAGCACAGACACACATCCCCAAAATGCTCCATCCGAAGCCTTCAGCCTTGCAATCCTGGGTTGGGCATCTGTGCTGCGTTCCCAAAGAAAGGACAGGCTGGAGGAAAATCCCTCACCCCCTTTTTTTCCTGCCAAGCGTTCTTTACAGGAAAAGGGGACAAGGCTGGCAGCTGGGGAGGTTCTCTGGAGATCTGGGAAACTCAGGCTGCCAGCTGGGGAGGTGCTTTGGAGATCTGGGCTGAGTTGCACAGCCCACGCTGGCTCAGCTGATCAGCGGGCAGCAATTAAGGGGCTGAACCTCCATGAGGTGACCGGGAAGGGAAGGGTTACCTCCTGTGCTGGCCACACCACCCCTTCACTAGGGCTTATTTTCGGGGGAGGGAGTATATTTATGCCCACCCCAAAAATCAGGCTTGGCCTTATTTCAGGGACATGCCGTATTTTCGGGGAAACACGGTAACTCACCTATTAGTATTTGAGATATGAGATCAGCAAATGCCAGTGTAGATTAGGAAAGAAAAAAAAATTCCAGCAGAAGATAACAGCAAGCTACATCCAGACTGTGCCAAGAAAAGTACATGGATGTGTTCCCAGGAATCAAATTCAACTCAAAGGAGATCTGCCTTCACAAATCTATCCCATCTGCTCTGTTTGCTTCCCTTATTTTCAGATGGAGGAAGAGTTCCACAATGGTGGAATGGGGAAAGAGGAAAGTTTCAAACATCTATCTTTTTTTCCTGTGATAGGAAGAGGAGAAATATTTATTTATGCAATCATTTCTATACCTCATTTCCAATGACTCGACATTTATAATACTAGTAATATAATCAAAACCAGAATCCAATTTATGAGAATTTTTTTCAGATAACAATAACCATAGTCCTGCTCAATTTATGTGTTTAACTGTATTGTAATATCATCCCATTATATTCCAAAGCAGGAAGATGAATTGGAAGCCTTACTAAAATTCCATCATAAATTTACTCCCAGAGACCCTCATAATCCAGTCTGCCATTTGTTGACGGAGAAGCAACCTTGGTTACCAGGGAGCTTGCTTGCTTGTTATTTATTATATTATATATATAGTATTATATGTTTGTCATTTGTTAATTTATAATTTATTTATTTAATATCCTACCTTTATCATCTGTACAAATAACTCACAGCGGCGAACATATCTAACACACAGGGGTGGGTTCCACTTACTTTCCCCACCGGTTCACATCGCGACGTTTTGCACGCGCGTTCCCTCGCACAATTTTGCTTCCGCACATGGTCAGTAGCTGCAATCAGCCTGAAACACAGCTGAGGAGCTGATCAGCTGTGCTTCGGGCGAAGGAATAAAGGTCAGTATAAACCCGGGGGCGGCGGGAAGGCCCTTTTTCAAGCAGCAGAAGAGGAAAAACCTTCTAAACAGTAAACAAATTCGCAAAAAATCACAAAAAAAAGATGGCGGCGCCCACGGACCGGAACCGGCCGATCCACTTCAGTTACATCACCAGCGGGTCGCTACCGGTTTGGCTGATCCGGTCCAAAATGGGAGGAACCCACCCCTGCTAACACACCTTTCTCTTCTTATTTTCTCTACAACAACAACCTTATGTTTTTATATTTACCATATTTTTCGGAGTATAAGACGCACCTTTTTACTCCCAAAAAGAGGGTGAAAACTTGGGTGCATCTTATACACCGAATGTAGCCCCACCCAGCCACCCCCACCCTTTGGCCCCCTCCTCCCAACAATTTACCTCCTTGCAGCAAACAGTGCAGAGCCTGAGTAGCACAAGGAACTGATTATCGGCCTCCCGACCATCAGCTGAGAGGCTGCAGGCAGGCCCACTGCTAAAATGAAAGTGAAACTAGAACTGCAAGGAGGCAA
>QLTV01004097.1:1405645-1417355 GCA_003457575.1 Thermophis baileyi
CCTGTCCTACTGTCCTATTGTCTTCATCTATCTGTATTCACTTTGATTATGTTTATGATTATACCTATACCTGCTATCTTGTACATGTTTGACAAATAAATAAATAAAATAAAATAAAATAAAATAAAATAAATCTTCAAAGGAAAAGAAAAACATAAATGTAAAAGTGTATAAGTTCTATAAAGCATACGTTTGCTGAGTAAAAAATCTTTGAGGAGAAATTTCAGTCAAGGAAACAAGAAAGGAATTTGAGTTTAACCAAATTGTTGTCTTCTCTTTATCTCCTAAAAATAATTCAGCTGGTCTTTGACTTATGACCATTCATTTAATGACAATTCAAAGTTACAACAACCTTGGAAAAAGTAACTTATGACCTGTATGCACACAGACATTGCATCACTTTTGCGGTTATACAATTACAGTTGAGGCACTTGCAACCATCTTGCATTTACATCAGTTGCAGCATCCTGTGGTCACATGACCACAATTTTCCACCTGTTTTGCTGATTTCCAGCAAAAAGGGACCTCATTGGGGAAGCTAGATTTGTTTAACAACTGTGGTAAAAAATTGTCATGAAATCGGTTCCAACTTGACTTAAAAGCAATTCTGGTTCCAACTGTGGTTGTAAGTCAAGCATAACCTGAATTACAAAAATACCTCAACTCTCTTATGACAACAATAGGAGCTGTGTGTAGCAAAAAGGATAAACAAAAGTAAACTTTTCCCATGTTCTATTGTTATAGCATACACATATCAGTTTAAGATAAAAAAAATCATCTATCCAAGGAATCCAATGTAAAAATAGAATGCAATAGGAGTATGTATGAGCCGAGGTGGCGCAGTGGTTAGAGTGCAGCACTGCAGGCTATTTCAGCTGACTGCTAGCTGCAGTTTGGCGGTTCAAATCTCACCGGCTCAAGGTTGACTCAGCCTTCCATCCTTCCGAGGTGGGTAAAATGAGGACCCAGATTGTTGGGGGCAATATGCTGACTCTGTGAACCGCTTAGAGAGGGCTGTAAAGCACTATGAAGCGGTATATAAGTCTAAGTGCTATTGCTATTGCTATGTATATATGAAATAATTCTTACATAAAGTTATGTGAAATGATTTTGATATATTTGGGAAGGCTGATCATAGATCCGTGCTTTGTCAGAGAGAAGAGTTATTTTTTAGTATATGGAGTGATGACTTCATTATCAAATAAGTGCATTTACTTCAGGTAACTTGAGAATGGGGTGCTAACCTCAAACACATCAAACAGATGTGTACAACACATATACCAGCTGTGTCTTAATGCTTTTAAAAGACTATTGTTTCAGATCTTGTCTTGAGGAGCAAATTAATGACACGAGAATTGCATGCTTAATGGACTGTAGTAAAGAAAACATATATATTTACTCCTGATGTGAGGTTTTTTTTTTTTTTAAACCTTTGATGTGAGTTTGACTGTTGTTGCAATATATATGGTGTATCTAATCCATTTGGATAAGCACATTTGCATGAAAGCCTTCTGAACACATGTAAGATGTGGGCTGAAGAAGCATTGCAAGGCTGTTTATAATGCAAATTATTTTAAAAGCTCATTTAAAGCTGGTCCAGAACACACATTTTTAGGCTGATCATTTTGTTTTTATTTTTCTCTTCAAAATGCCCTATATTTAACTGAGACCTTGTTACATTTTTTAAAATATAGAATCATTGTTGTTGTTGTTAGTTGCGAAGTGGTATCCGACCCATCGCGATCCCATGGACAACGTTCCTCCAGGCCTTCCTGTTCTCTACCATTTAAGCTCATGCCTACTGCTTCAGTGGCTCCATCCAGCTACCTCATTCTCTGTCGTCCCTTTCTTCTTCTGCCCCCAATCTTTCCCAGCATTAGGCTCTTCTCTAATGAGTCCTTCCTTCTCATTTGGTGGCCAAAGTATTTGAGTTTCATCTTAATAACTGTTATTAATAACTACTGTTCCTTTGTGTAAAAGTATTGATTATCCAAACTATGATCCTGGGAGTCTAGTGGCCTTTAGTCAAAATGGATATGCAAAACACCCTTTCATTCAACAACTAAGGAGGACAATAGGTAGCAATGGAAAATAGCTTTTGATACCATTCTGTGATAACATAGTTTTGCGATAGTGGCGAATATCTGTAGCTCGGGTATAGGATGATGGTGGAGGTTCGTTCTTCTAGATTGTGGGTTGGTTTCCGAACATTTTGTTACCAGGCTAGATAATATCTTCAGTGGAATTTAGGGGATGTCAGTGTCAGTGTTCTGCTTATAAGGGCTTAATAGCATGATAATAATAGCATAAAAATAATAGCATAGTTTTCCCATTAGAAACCAGTGAGAGCCTGCCCATTTTTATCTCAGAATGTTAAGTATGCATTTATTAGAGAGCCAGTTGGTATAATAATTAACGTGCTGGACCAGATATAAGGAGAACATAAGTTTTAGTTCTCCCATAGACATGATTATGGGCCATTCATACTCTCTTAGCCCAGCAGCCACACAGGGTTATTATTATGAAAAAATAAGAAGAGACTCAAATGGGAGCTGTACTCACCAAAAAGTTATGTTTCAGAACAACAACAAAACCTCCTAATCCATCTTCCACTCAAAAAACAAACCCAAAAAACAAAAATAAACAAAAAACCCTCAAAAACAAAACCTGCAGGAAGAGAATATTTTAGTTCAGATTTATAAACCTGTACTGGTAGAAAGTTCCTCTGACTAATTTGTTCTATTTTATTTTATACACATAATAATTTAAAAGAGAGTCAGTATCCTGGATTGGGTTTGAGTTGGGTACATCCAAGTCCAAGGCCTCTTTTGACCACAGAAATTGGCTCATTCGCTCTGGTCCAGCCAATCTTTTCCAGTTGCTTTTTTGTGACACTGAATTTAGGGAAGACTTTTATGTAAATTGCTTTATAGTAAGCCCTAAGAGAAAGGGTGCTTTAAATATAGTTAACAAAATAAGACAATAAATAAAATTAGTGACATCAAATATAAGTTGGATTCTGGAAAATGGAATGGAATGTAGGAAGGGGAAGGGGAAGGGGAAGGAGAAGGAGAAGGAGAAGAAGGGGAAGGGGAAGGGGAAGGGGAAGGAGAGAAGAACAGGGAGGAGGAGATGATTGAGGCCTTTTCTGTTGGAGAAGGGAAGGGGAGAGGAGGGGGGAGGGGAGGAGAGAGGAGAGGAGAGAAGAGGAGAGGAGAGGAGAGGAGAGGAGAGGAGAGGAGAGGAGGGGAGGGGAGGGGAGGAGAGGAGAGGAGAGGAGAGGAGAGGAGAGGAGAGGACTATTGATAAAGAGTTTTTTTATCCAGAATGGAGAGTTAAAGTACTAATAATTTGGATGTTCGAAAAATATTGGTGTTAAATTTCATTTACATTATTCATGCCAATAAACTTATAGGAATCCCGGCGAAATTGAGATCACAGCTTTGTACTTAACTTCCTCACGTTAGGGACTTCTCCTCCCCTCCTCCTTCTTTACCAGCTTTTAAAAATGGCTGGAATTTCAGACTCAGCTTCCAAAGGTAATGTTGGTTCTCAGTATTTGAGTAACAGTACTGTATATTTACACATTCTCACTAAGGGAAAAGACAAAAACAAAAGCAGAATCACTTACTTCTGCCACATTCAGATATTAAGGCTTACTTTAACAACACTCATAGACATGAATCATTACTATTTTATTATTTTACTTGATGGTATAATTAAGCCACAAGTTAACTGACTGAGATAATCTCTGAAAGCAAACATTTCTGACTGTAGAAAGCTGGCTACATTATTTTATTATAAATAAGGATATAATATTTAAATTTATTTTTTCATTATAAAAAGATCAAAATAGTCTATTCACTGGTTTTTATTTCTTTTAACTCTTGCTTGCTTCTTGCTTATGTCCCTTTCCTATTTTTGGACTGCACTCTTTGAGAAGAGATTCATAAGCCCATAAATAGGCTTATGATAGGGATAGGGTATAGAAGGGTAAGGATTTATTCTATTTATTTATTTAATTTATATAGTCACCCATCTTATATTTGTGACTCTGGATGGCTCACATTTAAAACAAAAATAATAGTCAAAACACAGAATAAAACAACCACACGAACAATATATAAGATAAAAACAAGTAAAAACATAAAATGCAATCACTGGGGAAGCCCAATAATTCAAGAACAGTACAGCCAATTTATGGGTTCCATGCCACTCTCTGATCTTCAGGCCAGACGCAAAGCCTGATCTTCTGGCCCTTCTGGAAGGCCATCAAAATTGGTGTCCAGTCTGGCCTGTGGGTAGGAGAATGATGTTCTATAAGGTGGGTGCAATAACAGAAAAAGACCTCCTCCTGGGTCCCATGTCTAGTGGATTGAACCATACAATCTTCTTTATTGGGACCTGATGGACAGAAAATGTCACTTGAGAGATGTAGTCTCTCAACCCATCCCATACCTAGCCCATTTTTCAATAATATTGCTTTCAAAATAATTTAACATTAGATGCATCATGTTTAAATCTTCCACTACACATGAATACAAATTGCAAATACCTGTAGCATCTGCTAAAAGGGCAATTGCTATCTTAGGATACATTAACAAGAGCACAAAATCTAGAAGTAAATGCTCCAATATCTCCTCTGCTTGATTAGGCTCCATTTGGAATACTGTGTCTGGGCACCAGAGTTCAAAAAGGCCATTGACAAATTGAAATGAAATCAGAGTAGGGCTACCAAAAGGGTAAGAGGTCTGGAAAACAAACTTAAACAGCCCAAAGCACATCCACCTTAGCAAACAACATTCAGATAAGCAGTCACCGGGGTGGGGGGGAGCAATACCCTAGTCAAATAACCTACAAGGAAGAAACTATACTCCAACCAAGGCTGGTGGGGCAAGTTGCTAAAGGATAAACAATCAGAAAACTTCACTTTCTCATGCAGTGTTGAGGTTACCTAGCCTGATAATTAAACGTCTATAGGAAAACAACCAAGGTCAAAGAATAATAATCCAATAGAACTAAGTTGGTGAATTAAAACTATGAGAAAGTATGTTAAGGCTAGTCATTAGGAGGAACTTCCTGACTATATGACTTGTGACAGATTAGATTAAGCCATTGATTGAAAGGTGGATGTGATATTATGGGAAGAATAATGGTGGTCCTTAATTAACATCCACTCATTTAGCAACCATGCAAAGTTATGATGGAACAAATGAGATTTATTACTGGTTCGCATAGTTGTGGTTGCTGCAGTGAGTCCTTGATCACATAATCATGATCTGAGCACTTGGTGACTGGCTCACAATTATGACATGAAGCATCTGGTGGTCATATGATTATCATTTGTATCCTTAACTGTTGGTTCTGACAAGCAATCTCAATGGAGAAGCCAAAAGGAGGTCACAACTGATGACCACATGATATCACAGAGCAGGGGTGGGTTCCACTTACCTTCCCCACCGGTTCGCATCGTGACGTTGTGCACGTGCGTGATCACTCCACTCTCGCGCACGCGTTCCCTCACGCAATTTTGCTTCTGCACATGCTCAGTAGCTGCAATCAGCCCAAAACACAGCAGAGGAGCTGATCAGCTGTGCTTCGGGTGAAGGAATAAAGGTCAGTATAACCCAGGGGCGGGCGGGGAGGGCCCTTTTTCAGCAGCAGAACAGGAAAAACCTTCCAAACAGTAAAAAATTCACAAAAAATTTCCCCAAAAAAGATGGCGGCACCCACGGACTGGCACCGACCGAACCGGATCCGTGATGTTACCAGCGGGTCACTAACAGTTTGGGCGATCCTGTCCGAACCCACCCCTGTCACAGAGTCCTGGTGGCACAGTAGTTAGAATGCAGTATTGCAGACAAACTCCGCCCTTAGCCAGGAGTTCAATCCTGATGGGCTCAAGGTTGACTCAGCCTTCCATCCTTCCAAAGTCGGTAAAATGTAGATCCATATTGTTGGGGGAAATATGCTGACAGTCTCCAGAGTCTGCTGTAAAGCACTTTGGGGTGGGATATAAGACTAAGTGCTATTGCTATCACTCTTAATGACAGCATGGCATTCACTTAATGCCAGCAACTGGAAGGGCTAGAACTGCCATAGCTAAGCAGCACAGTAACATGACATTGCATTACATACAACTGCATCACCAAGGGATGGAAATTCCAGTGCCAATTACTGTAGTTAAACAAGGATTACCTGTATACTACAATCTATAACCAAATGTAATTGATAAAATCCTAACATCCACACCTATCAAGAAAATGAAACAGATAGTTCATCCTTGTTCAGCTTGGAAATAACTATGTATAGTTATCTTACTAACACTAAAAATTAAGGTATTATCTGAAAAAAGTTTCACTGTGGACCAATATGCAATAATACAATAATATATGGTATATTGTAAAGGAATGTATGGATGACCTTGGGGTATAAGGAAAAGAGACACCTCCTAGGGAATGATCAAAGACAGAGGAGCCCACAGTCACTTAATGGTCAGAGAAAGAAACATACGAAGGACCCACCCACCCACACACACACACACACACACAAATACAGACCCCAATTATCAAGAAAACCACCAGGAGTCCTTCCTAATTATACAGATTTAACTGTAGTGACAATGTCTTGAAACAAAAGACATGGGATTAGTTACCCGATCCTCTAATAAATGTAGAGTAACAAACCCAATTTTTCTAAAATTGAATGTTATCATCTGTTGATGAAGAATTAATATCACACTGTTCCGATTAAAATTCAAATAAATGAGTTTGGAGTCTTTGCACAATCTATTGAAGACAGATACAGCAAGATGTATAATATTGTTTAGCTTGTTTAAGGCTGCAACCAGTCATTTATTCAATTTCTCACGTTTTCCCCTATACTGTTGCCATGTGCACTGTAATAAAAACAGGTTGTTGTTGAAGAGTCAAGCTTTTTATGTTGCTATAGACCAAAGATTTATATCAGTTCAGAAACTGATGAGATGCAGAAAGTGAACTACCGGTATATTTTTTTCAATGTCTAAGAATTTTTTTTTTTACTTTAGACAATTGCTTTGTTTTGTTTTGTACGAAATTTACAATAGTATAACCTTGACTGAATGCTTTAATGGTTGCCTTCTCTAATGGGGGTCGTGTTAGGTCTGTTCTGTTATCTATGACTTATCTATAACTTGCTCATCATGAGGTACTTTTTTGTATACACATACAGACGCCCCTTCACCAGCACAAGTTAATGTTCCATGAAGGGGAAGGAATGGTATTTTATTAAATTTTGAAAGCTGCTATTTTATCTCATCACTGAATCATCAATGTATTATTTTTATAATGGTCTACACAAAATACCTAACTTAAATTGCATAGTAAGGAGAAATAAGAACAAAAGGGGGGGGGAATAGGATACAGAATCAGAACTACATAGAGATTTTCAGTTGCTTCCATAATAATTTAGTATAATAATAGGGTGGATGGTTTATATAAATTTAAGTTTTCGTGTTGCTGGGATTTAAAGAAGCCAGAGTTTTAGTCGAGAAACCTCTTCATATTTATAAAAATAAAAGCTTTAAAAATCTTTGCTAAGTTAAAAGTAGTCTCCTCCACCTCCTTCATTCTTCTGTAGTTTCTTTGAATCTGGTATGTGTATTAAGGAAGTTATTACATCTTTAATGAACTGAGAAATCCAATTTAGAAACCATCTCTTGCCTGCAAAGTGGCCTTAAGGTTCCGGACTTACATTGGAAGTTAATGGGATGCTTAATACCTAGCTCAAGCTGTTCTGTGTTACAAGGTTAGATAGATAAATTCAAGTTGAGTGCAAGCAGCAGCTCTACAGACACTCTGAAATGTGCCATCAATGACCACAACAAGAGGGGACCTTCCAGCTTGTTATATATGGCTTCTCATATTATAGGGCAGTCACAGCCAAGGTTGTGCAAAACTGCAAAAAACTCTGCAAAACTGTACAATTGCTTCTTAGTTCCATTTGCTCTGATTGGGACCTGAGAAACAGAAACAGAAATAATTAAGATACCAAACATCTCTAGAACTCAAAAACAGGCAATCCCATGACTTATAAATGAATGAGCCGAGGTGGCGCAGTGGAGTGCAGCACTGCAGGCTACTTCAGCTGACTGCTAGCTGCAGTTCGGCGGTTCAAATCTTACCGGCTCAAGGTTGACTCAGCCTTCCATCCTTCTGAGGTGGGTAAAATGAGGACCCAGATTGTTGGGGACAATATGCTAACTCTGTAAACTGCTTAGAGAGGGCTGTAAAGCACTATGAAGCGTTATATAAGTCTAAGTGCTATTGCTAAGTGCTATAAAATACAAGAACAGAAAAAGGAAACTGAAAGAGGAAGAGAGGGGGGGAAAAGTCCAACTATCTGCTTTACTCTAAGATTTTGGAGGGATTGGTAATTTTTTCTTTAAAATAAATTATCTCATTTTGAAAGAATTGGATTCCTTTGTTACTTCTTGATCCTTCTAAAACCAGTGACCTTGTCTAAACCAAACAGATTCTTTAACCTGAATGCACATTTATTTTCTTCATGTAGACAAAAAGTAGCCTACCAAAACAACTATAAATCTTAAATATGGAAAGGCTTGCCTTGTAAAAGAACTTGGAAAATAAAATTGGGGCACGGGAGGTGAATGACAGAACCTGAAACTTTCCTGCAATCAGTGGATGATGAAATAGATTAGATTAGATTAATAGAGTTGGAAGGGACCTTGTAGGTCATCTAGTCCAACCCCCAGCTCAAGCAGGAGTCCCTACACCATAAGATTCATAGTTGTAAGTGTGCTGTCCCACTGATTTTCCTTGGCCTTAATTAATAAGCATGGGCATACTAAAGCACATGCAGCAAAAGCCACACCTGATATTTTTAATTTTGGAGTCAACATGTTGAATTGAGTAGTCATTATTGCTAAGAGGTTTCCACATTACTCTTTAAGAGAGTAGCCTCTATTACCATTTTCAGATCCTGTCATTATTAAGGAAAGGAAAGGAAAATAGAAAAGAGCAAGCTATAAAGATTTAATTTTTAGGTTATTAATTCTGAAAGTCCTGAAAGAAATCTCATACAGGCAATTTACTTACTTCAGTGCAGAGTATTCCTGAAAATTTACCAAATAAGATTGATTTAGAAAATATTTTAGTCATTGAACTACAATTCCTCAGAGTTCTCCATATTCTTCAGTCTCAATTATTTTAAGAGAGTTGTATCCTAGTAAACTATTAATATTTTAATTATTTAGATCACTTCTATTCTGGTTCCTTTCAGTCTCTGAAAGCTCCACCACCACTGTTTATAAATGTACATTTGGCTCTCTTCCAGCTGTATCCCGTAAGGTTTCTGACTATAAAGAACTTCAAAGCCTTTAATGGTGTTTTCAAAGGAATTTAGAACAAACTAATTTTGTTTTAAAGCCAACATAATGCCAGATTCTTTTTAGATTTCTGTTGCAACTCAAGGACTCAGAATAGCATATGATTACTTGCTTTCTTTAATTGAAAACAAATTTCTGAGATGGATTAATCTGAACTAGCAATTGGCTCAAATTTACCTATTCATGAATCCAAGCCAGACTCATCTTTATATATTGACTAGTACATGCTTCACTGACCTAAGCACCATAATTTATAAAATCAGTAACTTATATATTTTTTCCCACAACTCAAGAGCCTTGAACAAGAATCCAGGAATAAAGGTTGCCATAATCTAGTGATTTTTCTTCTTTCTTTTTTTTTTAAAAAAGGTTGATGTTTTAAACATTGTCTATGTCTAAATGACCAATCTCTTCAACCAAATAGCTTTTCACTACAAGGATGCAAGTAAAGTGGTTATACAAGTAAAGTGGCATCAAGATTGATATTCCCACCCTTTTGATTCAATGGCCTGTGAACAAAATGGGATTTGTGCAAGATATTCAGACATTAGCCTCAATCACTTAAATTAAATTGTGGTTGAAAACGTATAAATGTGCCCAGCACCAGGTTAATAGCTAACTATTAAATGAGATTAAATTATAAATAGGAAAAATGTTTACCTCCTTTCCAAAACTGATCTGCTATATGACAAATCGTATGCTTTGTAGGAGTGAAACAGATTAAATTATGTTAGGTTTATTATTTCTGGCTCAGAAAGAAGGCAAGGGGCAATCAAAAGTAATCACACACAAACACACACACACACACACAAAACATTGATTAATTTTTTTTGCTTGTATGTATAAATGTTTTAAATTAGAGGAAGTTTAGGATTATGTAATTATAAAATTACATGGCAGAGTAAACCAAACTGCCTATGAAATTATATAATAATTTTATAAGTATGATAGATTTTTAACAAAAGACAAATGTAATGGAAGTTTTGGATGTTTTGACAGCAAGAGAATTAAGAAATTCACTTTATTTTACCAATCTCTATTCAAACTTCCCTAGTATGATATTCTCATACTAAATATGTGAAACTAACTTGCAAAGCCAGTGAAATCTATTGACTTTTGCCTCCTCCCACATTTGACTGTTTTAAATTGTATATACACTGTATATCAATAGATGTACAAAAAGAATATATTGTTTAAAAAAATATTAGCAAAAACATTCAAACGCATTTGCACCAACTATCTTCCATGGGTATGGTGCACCAATTCATAGTAGTAAGTGGAGCATATCTATCAGCAGTTAAAAATTCAAACATGTAAGGTTAAAATCCCTGCAACCCTGTTGATTGCCTAAATGGCCAACTATTGCATAGTTCATAGAATTGAAAACAACCATTTAGAACATAGAATAATAGAGTTGAAAGGACCTTGGAGGTCTTCTAGTTCAACCTCCTGCTTAAGCAGGAGACCCTATACCATTTCAGACAAATGGTTGTCCAGTCTCTTTTTGAAAGTCTCCAGTGATGGATCACCCACAAATTCTGAAGTCAAGCTATTCCATTGGTTAATTGCTCAAACCATTGGGAATTTTCTCCTTAATCTAGGTTGCTTCTCTCCTTGGTTAGTTTCCATCCATTGTTTCTTGCCTTGCCTTTTGGTGCTTTAGAAAAGGAACGTTGGCTTACCTGAACGTTCTTCTCGGTGCGCTGCGGAGAGTCCAAGGATAGGATGGGATATTAACCTCTGTCAGTTGCTTGGGACTGAGTTAAAATATGCGTGGCCACGCCTCCTCTGTTCCACCCGATGCATTGTGGGCCAGTTCTTTTAACGCAGGAAGAGTCCCTGGTGAACAGTTCCAAACATGAAATAACAGATCCACAATGCCCAACCGGAACCCAGGACCGAAGCCCGGGCGGGTCTTGAACTCTCCGCAGCGCACCGAGAAGAACGTTCAGGTAAGCCAACGTTCCTTCTCCAGTGCGCTGCTTGAGAGTCCAAGGATGGGAGATATGCCAAAGTTCACCCCACATGGGAGGGAGTGGCGAGGTCCAGATGACGCGAGGTGGAACAGACCCGTTGAAGAACCCGTCTACCAAAGGAAGCCTCGGCAGAGGCAAACGAGTCCAGTCGGTAGTGCTTCACAAAGGGAGACGGTGTAGACCACGTTGCAGCACGACAAATGTCCTCCACGGATGCTTGAGTGGCCCACGCGGCCGAGGTAGCCGCACTTCGAGTGGAGTGAGCCGTCAAGTGACCGGAAACAGGCCTGGCCTGGGAGTCATAAGAAGAGGCGATACACGCATTAATCCAGCGGCCTATCGTCGA
>QLTV01004097.1:1428239-1438701 GCA_003457575.1 Thermophis baileyi
TAAATTTGCTATATATATATATATAAATTTGCTATATATATATATATAAATTTGCTATATATATATATATAAATTTGCTATATATATATATCATTTGCTATATATATATCATTTGCTATATATAGTACATTACAGTAAATAACTGATTCTATTATTCCATTCATTGATACAATAAGGTTTCTTATCAGTTCATCTCATCTCCTAGTGACCTCATACAACCAAGCATCCATACTGTTTTGTTACAACACTACCAAAATAGTTTGCCAGTGCTTTCTTTCAGATTCTTTATTTATTTTGTTTACTTCCCAATCTAGGCTTATGCCCTGAAAGTCTCAGCTAGGAAATTTCCATTCAAGTAATTGCTAGGTTCTCGCCTGTTTAAATTCTGAGTCCAGAGGAGGTTATAAATTCAGTTCCTATTCATTGTGCTTATTGAAAAAAAGTATTTTCCTGCAAAAGGTTATCTGTTAATGGTTGCCGTTAAAATCAATGGCACATGTTGGCCCTGACACAGTTCTGTTATATTACTGTCCACAGAGTTTTGTTTCGTTTTCGTTTTTTTTGTTTTTTGAGGGGTTCTTGGTGTTCTCTGAGCTTTGTTGTTTTCTTGCAGACAATTCATCACCAAAGTAGACAATATCATCAGTGCACTGATGATTTTACCTAGTTTGGGTAATGAAACATCTGCAAGAAAACAATCAAGTTCAGAGAGTACCAAGGACGCCTCATTTCAACCCTGAGTTACAAATATTCTTCTTTATTTTGATTTTTTTTATTGTGCAGCACCACAGAAACTTTAAATACTCTTCTAATATACTGTAAGAGCAGTAAAATGCCATACATATTGTGACTATACTTGGGATATGGTTCCCAAGGATAATTATGATTGCTGTGTCAATATGCAGTTGATAATTTTATGCTAAGCAATATGCTTCAGCCATGATGTATAGGCACTTTTAGAGTTGTTTTCTATTTCCAAAATCAATTTCTTTACCCTGGTACTTTGTGCACATCTAGAGTCCAGCCAAAGTTATCTCAGCAATCAGATTATTTGAGAATGCTTTATTTACATCTTCATCAGAGGTGGGTTCTTACCGGTTCTATCCGGTTCTTTAGAACCGTTAGTAACTCGACGATGATGTCACAGAGCCGGTTCTGTCGGTGTCTCCGTGGGTGCTGACATCTTGGATTTTGCTTCTGCGCATGTGCAGAAGCTATTTTTTGCTTCTGCGCATGCGTAGTAGCTATTTTTTATTGCTGCACATGTGCGCATGGCATGACCCTGAGTGAACCGGCAGCAAAAGGATCCAGAACCCAACCCTTGATCTTCATATACTTCGGATTGTTGTCCTGTGTCATAGACATGTTTTTGTAGGAGAGTCCAGACATCATCACTTCCCTCCCATACAAATATATTCAAGTAACTCCTAATTAAGATTATGATTTTCTACCAATAATGTGCGTGAACCTATGGAGTTAGTGTGATGGACCAACACCATTGGACCATTTCTCATCAATAGGAACTTTGGTCATATAAGTATTCTGACTTACTTGAAGATGTCCCAGTTATGTAAATATATTCATACTCATCTTTCATTCTAAACGTAGGAGGATCTATCTATAGGTTAATCTTGACTTACAATATTTTGTTTAGTGACTTATTTCATTTGAAGCTACAACAGCACTGAAAAAAGTGACTTATGACTGGTTCTCACACTTAGGACCATTGCAACATCCCCTCAGTCACATGATCAAAACTGACTCATATTTATGAAGCTTGTAGTGTCCCAGCCTCATGTGATCACATTTTATGATCTTCTGACAAGCAAAGTCAATTGGGAAGCCAGATTCACTTAACAATTGTGTCACTAACTTAACAATTGCAGTGATTCAATTAATAACTGTGGCAAGAAAGGTTGTAAAATGGGGCAACTGTCTTTCTTAGCAACAGAACTTTTGGGCTCAGTTGTGGTCATAAGTAAAGGTCTACATCTATCTATCTATCATCTATCTATCTATCTATCTATCTATCTATCTCTCTATCTATCTATCTATCTATCTCTCTATCTATCTATCTATCTATCCATCCATACATACATACATCCACCTACCTACCTACCTTCCTATCTACCTACCTATCTATCTACCTACCTACCTACCTATCTACTAATCTTTGGGTAAATAAGACAGGAAAAAACAGAATAAAACCAGATTTTTTAAAGGGTTGAGTAAATATTATTTCTGATTCTCTTGTGAAGCACCTACTGTATATGTTTCTTTCCTCAGCCTTCAGAGCTGAAATTTCATAAAGAGAAATACTTCATCAATTTTACACAATCAGTCCCCTACTATTAAGGATAGGTCAGGCAGGAAGGTCTCCAATAGACCATTGTGCAAAATTGTGCTAATAAGGCCAACAATGTTCACTCAGAATTTAACTCTTCATAGGTGGGACTGAAGTGGTAACAGAAGCAATGCCATTTTCTGAGATCTGGGATTCCTTTTGGTAGATTCTGATGGAGTAGATAGGAGGTTTTCTAGGTTTCTTCAGGAAATTGGGGTGGTGCATCCTCTCTTGAAGAAGACTTCCCTGAATCTCTCAGACAATTATCATCCTATCTCTATTCCCTTTTCCCTTTTTAGGGAATATTTTTGACGAGGTGGTAAAGAGAGGGTGTGATGTAGTGGGTAACGTACTGAACCAGGAGGAAGAAGACTCAGTTTCTAGTCTTCCTGTAGGCATGGAAATCAATTCAGTGATCTTGGGCCAATTTCTACCTCTGAGCCCTCAATCAGGATGAGCAAAAAATGGTTTAATAACAAACCCCTCTTAACATTAAGCATTGATAAGCTTCTCTGTAAGAACTAGACAAACACAGCTTAAAACCAACAGACTGTACGATTAAAGTAAAGGTAAAGGTTCTCCCAGGCATGCGTGCTAGTCATTTCCAGCTCTAGAGGCGGTGCTCATCTCCATTTCTAAGCCGAAGAGCCAGCACTGTCCGAAGACATCTCCGTGGTCATGTGGCCAGCATGACTCAACGCCAAAGCTGCACAGAGCGCTGTTACCTTCCCACCAAAGTAGTCCCTATTTTTCTACTTGCCTTTTTTACGTGCTTTCGAACTGCTAGGTTGGCAGAAGCTGGGACAAGCTCAACCCGTTACGCAGCTCTAGGGATTCGAACCGCTGAACTGCCGACCTTCTGATCGACAAGCTCAGAGTCTTAGCCACTGAGCTACCACGTCCCAATCTGTACGATTAGGCAAAACAAATATGAAGAGAAACAACAGCAACATTTCTGAGGAGGTGATAAGGCCTCAATTACATTCCAAGGCATTTGATAGAAGCAGAATTGATCATTCCCAATAATTTATCCTTGTCAGAATCTAAATGTGGGAACTGTATGCTGACTGATCTTATCTCCTAGCCGCCATAGCAACCTCTTGAGATTGAGTATTGGGCATTGATTTACAGTGAGTTTGCTCTTTCTTAAGGGGATAAGCCAGGGGTGGGTTCTTCTTTTCTTCGCTGCCAGTTCACTCAGTGCCACGTCACGCAGGCACGCACGCGCTCCGCACATGCACAATGTGCTTTGCACGTGCTCTGCGCATGTGCAGTGCTTAAAAAAAACAAGATGGTGGCACCTACGCCGCCGCCGAAAGAACCGGTTCCAGGGGCGTGGCAGGCCTGGGTCGCTGCCGGTTCTAGTGACCCAGGCCGCCAAGTTACTACCAGTTCTATAGAACCGGTCCGAACCAGGAGGAACCTACTTCTGGGATAAGCACTGATTGGTGACAGAGTAGTAGAATGGCAACAATGACTCATGCTTTTATGCTTTTATACTGTCCAGTTAGACTACTGCATTTACATATGATTAACTTTGAACACTGCTCAGTACTGATGGCTAACAGCCACTATAGTATATAATACCTACATTACACCTATGCTAACCAGTTTCAAAGTGCTGGTTTAACCACTAAAGCCCATCACTACCTCTTGGTAGAATTTCTTCATCCAATGTATTTGCCCCAGTTGGAGATGGGTTTTGTACCTATAGAAGATGACCCGAGTGAAGACCATGAGGCAAAGCTTTTCCATACCAGGATCTTGTTTATGGAAGAGCTTATACCTGAAAGTCTGGCTTATACCTCACCCAGCATCATTTCATAAGGCAGATAAAATGGGAATCCTCCTACAGGGCTTTTCAAAGTTCGTACTGCCTTCTTTAATTGGTGTGGGCACCAATTACTTTTATCTGTCATTTTTACCTTGTCATTTTTATGGTTTGTCATGAATACCGTTTCATGGTTCTGTAGTTGTGGATTTTAGAGTTGGTGATAATTATAAACATGATACATGCATGGTGAGAGCCATGGTGGCGCAGTGGTTAGAATGCAGTACTGCAGGCTACTTCTGGCTGCCAGCAGTTCAGCAGTTCGATTCTCACTGGCTCAAGGTTGACTCAGCCTTCCATCCTTCCGAGGTCGGTAAAATGAGGACCCAGATTGTTGGGGGCATTATGCTGACTGTGTAAACTGCTTAGAAAGGGCTGTAAAGCACTGTAAAGCAGTATATAAGTTTAAGTATTATTGCTATCATGAAGTCACCTCTTTTAATCAATCAAGAGATGGAAGTGAATTGTCCCAAACAACTTCTCATAAATATGTTCTGAATATATTTAATTATAAGATTCTAAATCAATAAGGCAGAGATTGTTGACTGTTAAACATAAAGATTCAAGGCTGTTCTTATGGGAAAACAGAAAAAAGTAACTTCAGCCTTCCATTTTATTTGGTATATAGTATACCTAAGGGAGGGTTATTTTGCCTTTCATTAAACAGCTTATCTATTTCGATTATTTCTGCAAACAAAATACTACAGCAGCAATAAAATTATTATTAGTAGTATTATCCTTATTATTACTATTATTATATACACAACAATGTGAAATCATAACTGTCAGTACTTGGGGTTTACCTTCATTTTCCCAACAACCTAGGATATTATAATGTATCAGTATAGTATATGTGCAGATACAAAAATGTGGCCTTTTGTAATTGACGAATTGCATTGTAAATTTTATTTATTTTATTAAATGTACTTACATTAAATGTAAGCTGTCCAAGAAAAGATGCCTTTTGCAATTGATTGATGGTAATTTTACCAATGCCAGTGGTTTTCAAGTGGTGTTCCAGATGTTTTGGGATTTCACCCAAGGTACCTAATACCATTGGTACTATCTTTTGTTCTTCAGAAATGTTTCTTTTTTCTTTTTAAGCAATGTTCAACCTCAACAATGTCTTCTAGATACATTTCAAAATGTCTCCTTAGGCAACATTTCTGAAACACCATTGTAGACTTTTTCTCTAGGGTTCAGAATAATCAATAAATAGATTGTAATTCATAACACGTTCCTTCAATATCTTTCACTGAGAAATGTGATTGCTTGTGAGATATTGCTGACACTAGGCCATGTCATGAATATATCTGGGAAAAATGGGTCATGAATTTGCTGCTTTGTTCGTAGACATCTTATTGTAAATATATATTATCCATAGTTACAGTTCTTGAAGTCTGCTACTGTAGTACTTGTTCTCAGTGAGTAATGATCCAGGTTTGAATTATACTCATCACAACCAAATTATATTATTGAACTATTATACTATATTAAGATACTGAAAAAGACCATAAGGTATTAATTGGACGAAAAACTCTTTGAAATAATACTATCTGCAAGACAAGTCAATCTAGTTGCTGCTTATCAAAAGTAGCAAGATTCACAAGTATTACATTTATAACAGTCACTGCCATATTTTTAAAAGTACACATATCAGTTCATTTTTAGACAAAAAGAATACCAAAAAGATTAAACTGAAGGAATGGAACAGTTCTTTATATGTCTAAGGTTAATTAGCTTTAAAAATAAAAAGATGAGCAATTCCTAATTTGATTTTATGAAAAAGTTAACAGAATAACTGGTTGCAAGCAACCTTGGAGGTCTTCTAGTCCAACCCCCTGCTTTATACTATTTCAAACAAATGGTTGTCCAATCTCTTCTTAAAAACCTCCAGTGTTGGAGTATCCACAACTTCTGGGACAATTTTTTGCTCCAAACATTGTAGATAGTAAACACACTGTTTCTTGCAAAAGAATTTGGCTGACTAGATCAGTAATTGTCATCTGAAATAAAGGATTGTATTAGTTACTTTCAATTTAGTAAGAATTACATATCAACAACTTAGAGAGCAGTCTGCAACAAGTAGTTAAAATGATAAGAGAAGCTACTTAAAAGGAACACATTCACTTTATATTTAATTTTGTTAAATGTTCATGACAAGCCTGTTTTTTTAATTAAAAAAATCAATACCTTTTAATGATGGAGAGTGTAGAAATGGAAAAGCTACATTGCTGCTTTTTGTCTTAAGGAAATCTGTTCTTTTATCATTTAATGCAGTTCTCCAATATGTACATGGACATTTCCAACAATTTTTTCTCTCTTTTTTCTACCTTGTTCTCAGAATATTGATTGCATGCACAATTAATAAAAAAATAGAAAAGAAATAGCCTCCAACAAATTAAAAATGCAAATGGGTAGGGGGGAGAGAAAAAGAAAAAAAAGTTTTAGAATATCTTTTGTTAGTAGTTATGAACTTTCTTATTTTTGTGGAGTGCTGTTGCTTTATTTTTACACATTTTTCCATCCTTTTGAAACTTTCCTGTTTATACTTTTTTTTTTATCTGAAAAAGCTCCAGACAAAGAGCTTCTTAATGATGTCTTTAGGATATCATTAAAATATGGGAAATGAAAGATGGTACTAGTGTTGTAGAGGGTTTTTTTTTTTTTTGAGGGGGGGGGAGGAAAATAAAGAGATGGTACTATTGAATTGATACTGTTGTGGCAATTTTACATTTTGGGAGAAAAGCAACTAAATAGCAAGCAACTAAATGAGAACTAAAGTAAACGCAGGAAAAACATGAATAAAGCAATACCTCTAATCATTAATCTATACAATCAGTGTTGTTCAGTCCTTATTACTGCTAAACAATTGATCTGCTCTACTGTCATTACCTTTGGAAGATCTGGCAATAATCTCTATTTGTTCTTGAAATTACAATCTATTTTTCAAATAGATCATTTTTGTTTGCTAAAAATGGAACTGCTGCTGATAATTTCATTTATCATAATATCCTAATTTAAATTCAGATTCTGACCTTTTGTTCAGAATATTCTTCTCTAAAGAAAAGAAAAGACAATATAAATTTAATGATTGGGGTGGGGAATTCTCTCATATAAAGTACAAAACTCAAATTCTCTTAATGTGTATACCTTTTTTTTTACTTCCATATAACAGTCCTTAGTGAAACATCTCTTTTTTCTTTAAAAAAAAAATTCTTTTAGGCAATATTTCCAAGCTATTGCTATGAAACTCTGTCAGGAAGGTTTCTCACATCTAACAGTTTTCCATTCATGACAAGGAATTGCTTTTAAGATGCATTTTGTCCCTGTAGAGATATGGTAAGTCTCAATGTACAATATGCAACATGTTTTGCTCCTTCCTGCCCCCATCATACCTTCTGGCTCGAGTTCCAGAGATAGATGCCACAGAACTAGACTATATGTCTGAGGCTGAACCAGGAATTGGCCTATGAGAGCAGAATGGCCTGAGTCCAAACAAATAAATACATCAAAGATTGGGTGAGGATTAATAAGGCTAAAACAGAACTTGTCCTCCTTAACTTTTAAGAGGCTTCCTTTTTTTCTGCAGGATTCTATATCAATCTCATTTTGCTGGGTGGATTTGCTGGGTGGATTAGGTTAATTTAGTTGCCATTCAGTAGAACTGCATTGTTTAAAAATAGTTTTTTGAAGTTATCACAGACTGTTTCAAATATCTATGCATTTTGCATACAGTTTGGCGGTAGCATGCCATTCTTTGATTTCCCTAAAGAGCACCTTGATTCAATTGTTATTTGTTTTAGTAATTATTCTGGAGGCTCTTTCACAGAAAGCATTACTATTTGAAAAGAATAACACATATTTCACAAATGAAAAATTACGTAAACAATGATTGCCCAGCAGCTAGATAGTTAATGATAGCTAATGCCAATATTGATACCGAATTTACTTTCTTGAAGCAGCTGACAAGTAAATCTATTAAACTTTGAGACCACATGAATACCGTATAATTTTGTTTACTCTAGGTCACATAGTAGGAAATTATTCCAGAAGATAATCTACCAATGAGTAGCTCAGATTTTCTTTCCCTACAGGATTAAATACAAGAACTGCCTTCAGTACTGAGTCATTGAATGGGAAATTTTCCTTCATATTTAGCAAGATACTCAGGTGAATCGCTTTAACTGAGTGCCTGAAAATTTCAAATTAATCATTCATTATCTAGTTGCTTTATAAACAAAGATGCAGCAAAGTATATGAATCATGTTCTAATTTCTAATATAGGTCATGTTCTAATTTCTGAAAATCTTCCTATGGTTTTATCATCTTTGTTTCAAAATGATATGTTTAATAAAGCTACTCAGCTTAATAAAGCTATTCAGGATGAGTACTTTAATAAAATCTTAAAATATCCATGTACAGTTTTTGGATTAAAAATTCCTTTATACCAAAAAGTTCTTCTGCTTGCATTTAAAAAAGCAGGCCAGGTGGTACCTATGGCCAGGAAGAACAAATACATTCTTTTCTGGAACATGAATCATTTCTCATAGTCACTGAAACACTAACCACCACACATGTAGACTACAGAGCCGAGGTGGCACAGTGGTTAGAGTGCAGTACTGCAGGCTACTGCTAGCTGCAGTTCAGCGGTTCAAATCTCACCAGCTCAAGGTTGACTCAGCCTTCCATCCTTCCGAGGTGGGTAAAATGAGGACCCAGATTGTTGGGGGCAATATGCTGACTCTGTGAACCGCTTAGAGAGGGCTGTAAAGCACTATAAAGCGGTATATAAGTGCTATTGCTATTGCTACTGCAAGATGTTATACATGAGGATGTTCTTGAAGGGCATGAAGAGTTACAGCAAGTCCAAAATGTAGTGGTGCAAGCAGTTTGGACCACACCTTGTTATGCTCATGTAGCACCTCTGCTACATGAACAGATTTTGGTAGTCTTAGTAGGTACCAGTGAGCTTCTGCATGTAATTCAAGAAACTGGTTATCTTTTATAAAGCCTTTCCGGAACATCACCCAAGGGTTCGAATTATCCAAATTCTTCAGTTCTTTACTGTCTTGAAGCCTTGGCTTTTTATCTCAAGTTCTGGGATAAGTTGGTGAGATGGATGTCCACCCAGATTTTACTATATTGTTTTCCTTTGGCATATGTTCCACCATTATGGTTACTTTGTTGTTGTTGTTGTTGTTGTTTTGTTTTTTATATTGCAGTTATTTTTAACTTATAGATCATCCAGAACTATTGTTGAGTAAAATCAAATCAATAAACTTATGTTCCAAAGTAATTTTCTAACATAAAAGGACATCAAAACTAGTAGGATGACAATGTACATGACTATTCTTTCTCTGATATGATTTAGGAACATTCATTAGAAATGAACATGAAATATCTTAATTGCATTGAGCAACTAAACTTTTTCAATTTGACTCCAGATTGTATATCTAAGCATTATAATTGAAATGTATTGAATTCTTGGTCACAAAAATGCAGAAAACATTGTTCTTCATTGATGGATTGCTTTATCCTGCAGTATTTAAGAAATAACTTAGAGAATTGAACTATAATCCAGACAGTTTCTAATGGTACACATGTATGTCATTCCTCTCTGAAAGCCTTAGCAGAAACCTTACATTTTTGAATGATCAGTGGAAAACTAATATAATAAGCTTTGTTGCCCAGTATTTTTTTTTGGGGGGGGGGGAACTCTGACCTTCAAAAGTTACCACAAAGAGGATAATGTAAATTAAAATATAAATGAAAACTATCTCTTGAAGTTTAAACAAGGCTTTCTGTTAACATTAATTAGGATAATGAGTAGTTAATATTTGCTATCCTAAGACATTTCATTTTAGCGTGATTATTATTATTATTATTAATAATAATAATAATAATCTCTTTTATTCATTAAACATGAAACTCAGTCAACTGAACATTTAAAAATGTATCATAAATACCATTGACTGGTGCTAATGGTTGATACAGGTTGCTGCCAGTGTCCTAGGTATCAACCAAGTATCTACTTAAAATATACGATGTTCCAAGTAGCACAATTTTTTGCAGTTCCGCTGGTGTTATTGCAGAGAATAATAATAATAATAATCATCATCATCATCATCATCATAACAACTGGAAAAACATACCTGATTCAGAAAGATGCAACTAAAGGAACAACACCTGGAAACTATAGGCCAATAACATGCTTGCCCACAACCTTCAAATTACTCACCGGCATAATTGCAGATAACATAATGGATTATTTGGAAACAAATAAC
>QLTV01004097.1:1443279-1479568 GCA_003457575.1 Thermophis baileyi
GACTTTTATAGTTATTGACTTACTTCCTTGCATCCAGTTTCAGCAGTGTGATTTGCACAAGAAAATAAAATTCTGCCTCTGCCTCCCAGCAATTTGCCTCCTTGCAGTTCTAGTTTCACTTTCATTTTAGCATGTGGGCCTTCCTGCAGCCTCTGAGCTGATGGTCGGGAGGCGGATAATTACTTGCTTCTGCTAATCAGGCTCTGTTCTGTTTGCTGCAAGGAGGTAAATTGCTGGGAGGCAGAGGCCAAAGGGTGGGGGTGGCTGGGTGGGGCTACATTCGGTGTATAAGACACACCCAAGTTTTCACCCTCTTTTTGGGAGTAAAAAGGTGCGTCTTATACTCCGAAAAATACGGTACTTGTCTTTGAAATGTCTCCTTTCAAAAGTATTTTGTTTGTACTGTATCTTTGTTACATGCAAATGTATAGCTTTTAGGCAATAATATAGCATCAAGAGCAATGAGCAGAAAGAGAAAGGCGGTATTGTGGAATAAATGGACTTTTCTAAAGAAATAATTATACTGCAGTTCAATTAAAACATAGAACTAACAAAGCAGCCAGTTACGTAAAAACAAAACAAAGAAAAAGCAAAAGCCAATTGCTAGTAAAGCATTTTAGTCAGGATGCAGTCTTCAGTGAAAGCACTGATCTGCCTTCAGTCAGATATCTGACTGATAGAAAGGGAGAGATTCATTACTCCCAGACTTTTTTTAACAAACTTCTCTGTGGCATAGTAGGCTACCATTGGAGGGCATAGGAATAATCTGTTGAATTCCATCTTACTGACCATATGTTCCAGTCAATAGTCCACCATGATTGTGTGATCTCAGTTGTGGCACTGGATTACCCTGGTACCTTGTCCTGGGTTTGAGGTCCAGAATAAACTGAGAGTCAGGAACAGTGCAGGATTTTATATTATTCATTATAACCATGAATTTTCCAAGCTTCTAACTTGTCCCTATGCATGGACTGTGACCAGAGGTGGGTTTCAGCAGGTTCTGACCAGTTCTGGAGAACCGGTAGCAGAATTTTTGAGTAGTTTGGAGAACCAGCAAATACCACCTCTGACTGGGCCTGCCCCCATCTATTCTCTGCCTCCCGAGTCCCAGCTGATTTTTTGGGGATTTTGCGGTAATCTTCCCCTGGAGTGGGGTGGGAATGGAGATTTTACAGTATCCTTCCCCTGCCACGCCCACAAAGCCACGCCCACAGAACTGGTAGTAAAAAAAATTGAAACCCACCACTGACTGTGACCCTCTCATAGTCAAAAGACTCTCAGGTCATTTTTTGCCTGACAGGTAAGATAAAACTTGCAAAGCTGGAAAACTGATAAAATGGTCTGTTCTAGTCATCTGTTGGATCCATATTGTTTCCAGAATTTGCCTGGGTGTTTGCTTGCTGTTGGTTGCTTTTGGATACAGAGACAGTCTGGATAGTTGATGTGAGAATTAAGTTGTAAGTTAGTGGGTCCCAGGGCAGAAAAACTTGATATATAACTATCAACAACTGTTCAGCTTCAAACACCAACAGAATCCATTGAAGCATAGTATGGAAAAGAGTTAATGAGTGTGAACTTCCAGGAGTGTAAAATAAAATTTCCACACTGATAGTGGGCAAAAAAAAACAAACCATATATGGCTTCATTATAGTATTTCACAAAGCTTCTCATCTAGCTATGGCAACTCCTGTATAAGAGAGCCTCTAGGGAAGATCAAGCATAGCAACCAAGCTATGCCAAATGACACCAGTGTTTTTGCTGGGGTCCCTAATGCTTGAGACAGATCAGATTGCTTATGCAGTAGGGCCATCTCAAGGTGCATTTCACCTCCATAGTGCTGGAGTCATCCAGGGTTGATTCCTTCTATTGCATCTGCAACAGAAAAAGCCAGCATTGTTCCTCTATTCAGCATCTCCTTTATTAAAATACAGAAGGAAAGAAGAACAGTCTGAAACAAATTTCATCATTCTGTGCAGACAACTTTGCAGACTAAGTTGGCTGGTTCTGTTTCTAGTTAAATTCCATAGTTGTGCAGGTGATAGAGATATACTTCAGCAACTACTTGTCCTTTGTTTCTTTTCAGCTTATAAATCTTGAGGATGTGGACCTCTTGAGGATTTGTGTGATGAGAACCACAATTAGCATACTTGATTTTTATCACTTCTGGCAAATTCAATTGGCCACGATGGGATTGGCTTCATGATTAAGGGTTATCATTTGATCAATACATTCTTGAGGAAAGAATGTGGTCCCAATACCTAAATAACTGTATTAAAGAAACCATATTTCAGATCAAAAGGCCCAGAAAAGATTATGAAGAAGGTGCAACCTTTGTGTTTCAGATACATTCAAATGAAATTGATTTTCTGGATCCATTTTAACCAGGCTTTCTATGGAATATGGTTCTGAAACTGCTTTGGTCAACTTAATGGGTAGCATATGAGAGATATTGGATGGGGCAAACTGATTTTTCTAAATCTCACAACATTACCAATGTTGACTGCATGGCAAAATTAAAACTTGGGACATTATTTTAAAGTGGTCCTGGTTCTTTTTGCCAGGCTATATCGAGATAATTTTGCTGGAGTGCTATTAATTCATCTAGGCTGCTAATCTTTGATGTCTCATTGGATATTTCTTGTCTACCATATCAGGCTTTGGAATGGGGAATCATTAGTATTCTAATTATATCTAGTTCTATTGCTCTTTACCAACCAATTGTAAGGAAGTGATCAGTTTAATAATAGTCTGGAAAAAAAAGATAAAACAAGGTAAAATAAAATGCAAGTAAGATAGAAGTACTATTAGTAAATAGGAAATTGAAATTCAGAATTTCAGTTCATCCTAGTTTGGACAAGGCTGTCCTCTGCTTGAAAGATCAGTCTGGGGATGTTGCTTCAACCTTACTAGTTACTGGATTTATAGATGGCAGCTATGGCCAGACATATTTTAACACATTTATATCTGATGTTACAGCCTGTTTTGCTTAGTATAATGCTTTGAACTTGGGGCTAGCATATTTGAAATTGGTGCAAAATACAGTAGTTAGCATGCAAAATGATCCAAGGAAATGGATGATATAATGCCTGTTCTTAAAAATCTATATTGATTTCCTGTTGGTTAGCTTGCATAATTTCATATATTGATATTGATTATTACAGGTATAAATAATGTAAGGCATAAATATTCCAGGCTCCTTTGTTTCTGGGATGTTACTGTACATAACAAGCCCTGACATAATTCCTAGGATTGATATTCCTGCTAAGAACTGAGGAAGCCAGGAAAATGATATGACTGTCAGCCACAGAGAATTTTTCAGTCATTTCAATATTTTCAGAAGCAACTGAGTTATAAACCTTGTCTAGTGGTTATTGTGCTATCAGGGAAAGAAAAGGAGATGCAGTGATACTCCATGGGCAGCATTTTGACAGCCCAGGACCAAACTGATTAAGACTTAGACAGGCCAAGCATGAGCAAGTTAGCTTGCTTTGGGGACTTTCCATTTCAAATTTTGGACTAGTTGACATCCTGAGCTTGACAGCTGAAATGACCTTGCTTTATAAAGTGTTTCCTGTGTTCATTTGTCATGACTCTGAGATTCTTGACAGACTTCAGGAATGCAACATGAGTCTTATTCTGTTTTACTAAAATCATATCCTCAGATCAGTTTTCCTGAGTTGTGCTATATTTGTTGAAGGGACATTGTGTTTATATGCATTGCCGAAAGGCAGTGAGACTTCTACCTACTTTGTAAAAATCACAAAAATTGTGACAATGTGACACAGCTGTTTTTACTTCAAATCCTATAAAGACTATTACTCTTGCAGAAGATTCTAGGAACTAATCACAAGCAACATTTTTGGAATTACTATGTGTTATATTAACACATAATACATTAATATAACACATTATACATAATACATTAACAGTATTGCTTCAGGTGTGTATGAATAGAAATATAGATGTGTGCAGGTGGGCATAAATCTTGTTAGATATTGCACTGAGATGGACAGTATGTATGCATCTATGCATGCATTCATGTATAAGGAAATGTAGGCCCTTTTGACTTCATGGCATGTCTTTGTAGTTTTCCTGGCAAAAGTTTTGGAAGTTGTTTGCCAGTTCCTCCTTCCTAAGGCAAAGGGAGAGTGACTGGCTCCAAGTGTAAGATAAAGATCGGGGATTCCTTCTTTTTATTTTTAAAATGAGTGTTCATGATAGCATTTATCATGGGAGGGAGCTTCTTTTCACACAGAGTTTTCTAAAATAATACAAAATCTCACCATATGGGCATCTCTACAAGAATTAGAGAATTTGTGTCCTTGGTGCCAGGGAGGTCTCTTCTGTGCTCTCTGAACACAAACATCCCACTTTCTTTTTGGTAATGTTTGCCCATTTGGTCCCAGATGTAGCTGCTGGGAAGGCATACTTATGGTGTGTGTGTGTGTGTGTGTGTGTGTGTGTGTGTGTGTGTGTGTGTGTGTGTGTAAAAGAGAGGTAGGGAGAAAGAAGAAAGCAAAACTGACATTTTCCATCCTTAGGAGTATGGTTTTTCTTTTTTTCCAGGGCATTCAGTCAAAATGGAAAGTAGAGGGGGGACAGTTGAGTATCCTGCTTCAGGCTTCCATCACACACATTCAAATACAGTTGCTTTGACGATTTTACTTCAGTTTTACTTCAAGGCTGAAGAGTTAAGAAGGAACAAAGAATGTAAACAAAAGCAGAGGCTTGCCTGCAGAGTTTGCTTTGAAATAGAGTATGCAGATGAACTGTCCAAAGTCAATCCTGGGTTCCAAGAGCCAGGTCAGAATTGTCAGCCAGCCCAGAAGTTCAAGGTTTCTTCAACAAACAGGAATGTCACACAAGAGTTGGAGGTCAGACATCGTTTCTAGCAAAGAAGCATGGTGAGAGCTGCTTCTTAAATAAAGCAGTAAATCAAGTCTTGGCCATGACTCTGAAGAATGGGGGATTTGAAAAATGTTCAAGCCAAAACCCCTGTCCTTCCTGAGTCTATTCAGCTGACCTCAGAAAAGAAAATAAGAGATAATTATAGGGGTGTTGGGTCTCCTCCATTCTTCAGTAACAAGTCTCATCATTGATAGAGAAAAAAATCATCATCTACTACTTCTACTTCTACTACTACTACTGCTACTACTACTACTACTACTACTACTACTACTACTACTACTACTAATAATAATAATAATAATAATAATATATTAAACTTGTATGCCACCTTACTCTCAGTGACTCAGAAGTTCACAACAATCAAAGAAATTACAATAATCCATTTACAAAACTATGTTAAGCAAGTATCTGTGGAGATTCTCAATCATCCAGATCATGGTTGTTGCAAAGGTGCTTTTTCCAAAAGGCAACTAGGTTTTCTTGTTTCTTTCTTTGAACACATTTTGCTTCCCATCCAAGAAGTTTCTTCAGAACTATGGAAGCTTCTTGGATGAGAAGTGAAACATTTTCAAAGATACAACCCAGAAAGTCCAGTTGCCTTTTGGAAAAAGCACCTTTGGGACTATGTTAAGCAAGCATAATAAAGTGAGGGGTTTCAATTTTCCTTGCCAAAGGGCTGAGTGAAGAGCCAGGTCTTTGTGGTTCTTCTAACAACAGCAAAATGGGGGCATTCCAGAAGGTAGGCACTGCTACAAAGAAGGCTCATTTCTGCGGTCCTGAGAGATGACATTGTTTAATCAAAGGAACCCAGAGCATGCCAATCCTGTAAGATTGAATTGGAAAGTAAATATTAAAGGAGACAAGCAGTCTTTCAAGTAACCAGGTCTTATGCCACGCAGGGCTTTATACGTAACAACCAGCATCTTCAATTGTACACAGAAGCAAACTAACAACCATTTCAACAATCCTTGCCTTAAATGGGATTTCATCATAATTCTTGAAATTTGATTGCTAGTGCTCTGATGAAAACTAGAATTTAAAATAGAATTGAGCAGCCTTTCTAAATCTGATATCTGCCAGATACTTTTGGGAAGGCTTTAGTAGGGTAAGACATCTTCATACTTCATTTTGTGTTTGGAAAATGTATGAATATAGTTTATATGTACTAACATGGAGCTGCACTTCTGACATTTTGCAATTTTTTAGACAATAGATAACCTTACTCAAAATTTGAAATGTTATTTTGTCATTCATCTGTGAATTAAACAAATCTTCTCCTTTTCAATGTCCCAAAATTTTCTATTGAACATCAACATTCAAATAGGTGTCATTGTCTAGATATTACTAGCCTAAGTAACTATTATTAGGATGTGTACTGTATCCATGGAGGCACGATAGCTCAGCGGTTAAAGTTACTGAGCTTGCCAGCTGGTGACAGCCAGGGTTTGAGACTCAAGCGTCACACAACAAGATAAGTTCCTGTTACTTGCTCCAGCTCCTGCCCACATAGCACTTTGAAAGCATGCAAATGCGAGTAGATAATTAGGTACCACTTCGGTGTGAAGGTAACAGCATTCCATGCATCTTGACATATAGCTATGCTGGTCACATGAGCATGGAAGTGTTTTAGAGCAACGCTGGCTTTCTTGGCTAAGAAGCAGAGATGTGCTCTGCCCCCTAGAGTCAGACATGACTGGACAGGGGAAACATTTACCTTTACTATATACATGTACAATATTATTATTTTCTGCATTCTTTGAAACTTCTAACGGCCACCAATCAAAATACATCTGGGTTGTTTTTTGTTGTTCTGGATGAGAGACAGAGAGGGAGAGGGAGGAAAAGAGGGAAAGAGGGAAAGGGAGGGAGGGAGGGAGGGAGACAGAGACGGAGACGGAGACAGAGACAGAGACAGAGACAGAGACAGAGACAGAGACAGAGACAGAGACAGGGAGAGATCACATACCAAGATGATTTACAAACTTCTGAAAATCATATCACAGTAGAAAGGGGCCATATCTTTAATGGCACAAATGTCAGTAGGGCAATAGGGAGTTCTTTAGCTGTGTAATAAAGCATCAGATTGGCTGACATATTCAGTGACCTATCTAAGCAGATTTAAAATGGAGAATGAGAAATATTACAAAAAAGCCTTTTGGCATTTCTTCTGCAGTCTGTTTTATTATTTTTTCCTATGTTTTTTTTTCCCCTTGGTTTGGGGACCACATACATTGCGACAGGCAAAGGCAACACTTTGATATAATTACACATTATATACACATTTTTCATATTTGTTTTTGGGAAAAATAGATTGAGCCAAATGAGTCAGAAAGTGGCTTCAGATTCTCATACAGCTTCTTTCCTAAGTATTAAAAAATTAAAAATAATCAGAGTAGGGAGATTTATGTTTATCCAATTACTTAGAAATAAATAGATCTGAAATACAATTATCCTCCATTCATGCACAGCCATCCTCACTCCCATAAATATGCTTGGGACCTGAAAGTTAAGATGTCCGTCTAAAAATCTGTTGTTTATGAAGTTAATCCTGAGGAATTACATCAATTGCAATGGTATCCCTAGGTATTAAATAGGTATCTAATATATGACAAGAAGTGAAGATATTTTACAATTTTCCTTTTATATTGCAAGGAATGTATTTATCTGAAAGCACACTATTTAAGAGCCACAACCACAAAATTCCTTAATCTTTTATTATCAAATTCTATTACAAAATCAGTCAGAAAGGTGTTAAATACATTGGTCTACTCCAATCTGTAAATTTGCCACAAAAGAACAGTAGCATGGCAACAACTAGTTTTGATCAAATATATTAATGGGTAAAGCAACTAAATAATATGGAGCTCCCACTTTGTTATAGTTTCCTATCATTTCCTCCAGTGTGCTATTTTATATTGGGACAAATCGCAGCATTTATCTTTGTTTTGTATGGGGTAAAAAGTCATTAGAGGTAGTCCTAGTGAGGCAGAGTTGAAGTCTCCAAGTCTTAAAGTTGCTGAGGTTGGAGAACCCTGTTCTAAAGTAATCCCCAATCCAGTGATGTAATCCTCATAAATCTTCAATTCTGAGAGCCCTCGCTATCTTCTGAACAGGTGTTCCCCTGAATCATATCTGGGCCTGTACTGTGTCATCGTCTTCATTTGTGAATAGTAACATTCATTATGGACTAAATGTAGTCTATATATCCATTATGGACTAAATGTAGTCTATATATCAGTGAACGTTTTTCGGCTCGGGTGCCAAAAGGGTGTGTGCGCGCGCGATAGTGCTCACTCGCGTGCTCACACACATAATGCAATGCCCTCCCCCCTGTGCATGCGCACAACCCCCGTGCTGCCCCTCGCGCATGTGCACACACACCTGCTCTGTCCCCCCAGCGCATGCGCACAGGCCTCACTGAAGCCTCCAGACTTCCGGTAGGCCCGTTGGGCTGTTTTTCGTTCTCCCCAGGGTTCAGGAAAGCCGCATGAACCCTGGGGACAACGGAAATGAACTTCCAGTTTGCCCGTTTAGCCGTTTTTCACCGTTCCCAGGCTTCAGGAGGCTTTTCTGAAGCCTGGGGAGAGCGACAAAGGCCGAAAAGAAGGCCGAAAATCAACTGGAGCTGACATAGGGCAACGCCTTGCGTGCCCTCAGATATGGCTCCGCGTGCCACCTATGGCACGCGTGCCATAGGTTCGCCATCACTGCTATATATAAAGCTGGAGCTTGCAGTACGAATGGAACCAGTTCTTTCAGAGGAGCCTTGCTTTTCATATTGTATCATCACAGATGGTACTATACTTAGGAAAATGCCTGAATCATTAGCTAAATTGCCTTTAACCAAACGCAATTACATAACAGGAAAGTATTTGCTTCTCCTTCAGAATCCAGCAGGGATTTAAAAAAAAAAAGGCACAATGGAGCAAGAGCAAGTTAAATGAGTCTTATTTTCTTTCTAGGTCATCAAAGAGTTTGTTAACCTTGTTCCTTTCAATTCAAAGAAATTGCATGCTGATATGATTGCATGTGATAAGGAAAGTTGTAGCTGTGCTATTCTTTTTACAGGTTACATAATCTCCCTATTCTGATTCCCCGTCGAAATGAGAAGTAGCAAGCTGTTGATATAGAAACAGCTAAATCAGAATAGTTTCTCATACAGAGCAATTAATTGATATGTGAGTGTACTGAATTTTTTGTGTGTGATATGCTTCCTGGAACTGTTGAATTTGCTATTGTGAATGACCACATTTACCATTAAAATGTCCTTGTTTTTACGTCAGCACAGGCTGTTTTCTTGAGTAGCAGAGCTTTATGGTGCTTGACAAGTAATTTAGAAAAGGTGCTGCACATGAGGAAGCAAGAACTAGATCTTCCCCAGAGAGCACAGTTTCCTTTTGCAGCTGCTTCATGATCCCAACAAAAGGGATCATGAAACCCCTATTCAGAATAAAGTCCAATGTGCTGCACAACTCTATTTTCCAGTATAATCTTCACAGGCAGAAGCTAAAGAACTGAGCATTAATACTCAATGCGTAGAATAACATTATGTCCTTTCAGCTCACCTTGAAACGGTTCATCTAACAGCCACAAAATCTGCAAACAATACGGTAACCCTCCACAGGTAATAAAAGAGAAATTATGTAGATTCTCGATGCTAAAAACTACATTTTGCATTGGATTAGCATAAAATTACTGACACAGGTGTTCTGTAATTGGGAGAATTCACTCTGTTCAATGACCCTCTGCTGGATTGTTTGCCCAGTTGTGATGGAGGTAATGTGTTAATATTGTGGATTCTGTCATGTAAAATAATGCAGCACTGCTGTCTGGCATCCCAGTCCTGACAGCATTTATGATGATAATCTTATTCTTGGTGAACTTCTGCCCATTATTTAACTGGATTTCTTTTATATAGAAACACTAGAGAACTTAATTTTTAAACAAATTATTTTTTTGATTGGGACTAACAGAAGGGCAGGTTTTTTCTCACTGGGAGAGAAGATTCAATTAACCTGAGTATTTATTTCTGACAATGGCTGGTTTTTCTAGTTCGGGTTCAATAGGCCAGGAGACTTGGAGAATTATTTGAAATGCTGGCTGCATCTATGACTTCTGGCCCTATAAGAAGGCTCATGAAAGTGTCAGGTACAGAAAGTTCCACCAAATCTCTAACAGAATTTAACACATGCAGTCTCTACTTCACTTTGAGGTGCTCTGCACTTTTTGTGTGTGCAACCCTTACTTTTATAGAAATATATTACTTTTCATTGAAAGGTAAGGTGACAGTGTGACTAAAATAAAAGAGAATATATGTAGCCCAGCAGAGGTGGGTTCTTCCCGGTTTGGACCGGTTTGGCTGAACCGGTAGAGACCCTCTGGTGATGTCACAATGACATCACAGATCGGTGCCGGTCTGTGGGCGCCACCATCTTTTTTTTGAATTTTTTTTTATTTTATTTTTTGAATTTTTTTTTATTTTTTCTTCTGTGCATGTGCATAAGCCGAGTTTCCGGCACTGCACATGCATCGCCATCTTGTTTTTGGCTTTTTTAAATTTTATTTTATTTTTTTGCACTGCGCATGCATGCGCGAAGCGCACACGCGGCTACGCGGCGCGGGAGGAAGCGAACCGGCAGCAAGTTAAGTTAGAACCCACCTCTGTAGCCCAGGGTTGATCTGTGGAGTCCTTGATGCTCTCTGAGCTTGGTAGTTTGCTTACAGAGTTTTAATGCCCAATTATGTAACATCAGTGCTAGTGAGTGTGGAGTTTGCTCCCCGTTTATGTACTTTAGCTTGCCCTGCCAATGTGGGGATGTGGTTTTTTTTCCCCTTGGTAGAGCTTTGGTTAGGTTACTGTTTTGCACTTGATTGTCAATTTTGGTGTTAATTCCTGCTTATCTAAGTGTTGGCTGCTGGACAGAATGTATTCTGGTTTTTTTTTTAAGCGTTTTATTACCTTTTTTGAATGGTGTATAAATATGATTTGTTTCTATGTGTCCATTGATGAATGATTTGTCTGAAATCCAAGCTTCCAAAAATTCCCTAGAGTTTTTGGATTTATCTTGGCCTAGGATACTCAATTTCCCAATTGAAACTATGGTTAAATCTGTCCAAGTTTTGTAATATTAAAGAGTTTTCATTGAGTCTTCTGATTGCTAGTTGATGTTTATGGATGCACTCTACTATTTTTCTGCCTGCCTGTCCTACATAATTTCTGTTACAATCCTTATTCTATACATTGTAGGTGACTTCTGCTTTTATTTTTCCCTTGGACTACTAGGTCTTTTGGTTTACTTAAGGTGTTTTGAAGGGCTTTAGCTAATTTGTGTGCTATCATGATGCTGTGGAGTTATAATAGACTACTAGTAGTGTCTGAGATGACAGTGTTATCCTTTTCATAACTTGCACTGGGTTGAATGATTAGATTTTTTTTATAAGGTTGCATATGTATTCATCCTAGATGCTGCTTTTGCTGCTGCTTAAAACTAAATTGAACAAGGAACTGTAGGAAGCCCCCTTCCCCAGATTAAAATATTTTTTATTCTTAATATTAAGAGAGGCAGAATATTATATTTCCCCAAAGGAGAAATGAAGAAACATGCTCTTAAAGGCAGAAAGAAAGTTTTCCTGCTATAGGAAACAACCTACAACAGATGCCTGAAATCTTTAGAGATGGATATTTTGTGCACACTAAGAAATCCAGGCTAGCCTATTCATAAACAAAACACCTTCAGCACAGTTCCCCCAGAAGGGATTAAAAGTAGAAAAGCAAAGATTCATAAAATCTACATTCCTCGCCCAAATTCTAAGGACAGGACATGACCTCTAGGACATAATAGGATTAACCCACCATTGCACAATCCCCTGGAGCATGTCAAACAGAATCCTATAAAGATCCATTCACTCACTCAGCCATTTGGTCAGCCACCCCAGAAACATTGCTACTGTCACTGAAGTTTCTGGAAACCAAATAAACCTTCTTTCTTTGCAGTCAATCAGCCTCCATTTTATTTCTAGCGCCTTTCTCCCAGCTTGGAACTGGACCGGATTTTTCTTCCTACAGAACATATAGAGAAGATAGCCTGCAATCACCTTTATTTCCAATTGTCAAATAAAACCTTAATTATTTGGGGTTCAGACTACAGCAGGTTTTCTTCAAATATTCAGGACTCCTTTTACAAGATGGTTTAAAATGCTTTGAATTGCATTTTAAAAATTCAACAGGCTCAAATATCACTTACCACTAAATTCAATGAATGAGAATTGCATGGGACATAAAAAGTTTAAAAGTTTAACACCTGGTTTCACGTATGCATTTTCTTATTCTTAACTTTCACTTCAACATGATTATTTTAGCAGTGATTTCTCATGTCAACCATCATACTTTCTATATCTCCCAGCTTTTAAAAACACACAATTGCAAGTGTAATAACATCTATGGCTAGAAAACATTCTATGATACTGACCATTGCATGGACACTTTCACTATACTGTTTCATAACCTTTGCAAACCATCATATATCCATAGACTACTACATACACTGCATCTTGGTATGTTTTAGTACCCTATGCATACTTCCTATTTGTTGGAAAGCAGGAAACAGTACATCTTGCTAAGTAGGCTCCAGGTTAGAAGGATAGTTTGTATAGAAGAGTATGAACATATTTGGGATAAAAGTAGGTTTAGTGTGTTTGTGACATACTGTAGTTTATACTGTTGAATACTGTATTTTATACTATTGGAATAAACTGACATAGCCAACTTTTCTTTTAAGTTTATTACTATCTTTGAACATATAGATAAGTATAAAAAGTACTTGAGAACTCTGAAGTTCATTACTTTCAAAAAGCTATTCATTGCTTCAAATTCAGTACCTCTAAATATTAATTAAAACTGGACTTTTTGCTTTGGAAATTTCTCTCTCTCTCTCTCTCTCTCTCTCTCTCTCTCTCTCTCTCTCTCTCTCTCTCTCTCTTTTTTTGTTGTCCTGTGATTATTTTTTCTTGTGTTGATGCCAATTGAAGCTCATTATCTAGAATTAGATGCATGTTGGTACCAAGCCATTCAGAATGTGTCGTGATATAATAGCATGCCTAAAGGAGATTGAAGAAAAGCATACTGTGGTGAGATGTATATCTAAAAATAACCCAGGGTATTGTGAGTTCAGTTGTACTGAGAAAGCAGCTTGGATTTTAAAGATTGCTGTCAATTAATATTGCTGGGTTGCTATCCCACTGAGGGCTGGTTCTTCCTGTGTTTGGCATGCTAAAACATGTGCTTGTGCTTGGCATGTTGGGGTACCATCACAAAGGTAATATCATCTGGCAGGACTCAGGAAATATGTCTTCTCCATTGCTGATCCCGTCTGTTGGAACTCCGTTCCCCTTAAGATTCAGTTTGTCTCAACCTGCCTGCCTGCCTTTAAAACATTAAAGACCTGGATTTCTCCCCCCTGCCCCTTTCAAGCACTGACTCTGAGGGATAATAACCTATTGGATGAGCTTCTTCCTGACACAAATTATTTTGAGTTACATTTTTATGTTTCATTTTATTATGTGGCTTTTGTTGACTCGTTACTGTTTATTGGAGATATACATCAGCCAGACCCATGTCCTGAATAAGGGAACTATATACATAAATATTTGCAATTCAGCTCAGACCAGAAACTTCCCAACACCAACAGAGAACCTGTACCTGATTGTCATAATGCCTACAAACTACAGTAGATTGTGGGACCATATTTCTCAATCTTGGCTATTTTAAGATGTCTGGACTTTAAATGCTGGCTGGGGAATTGTGAGAGTTGAAGTCCACACATCTTAAAGTTCACAAATTGAGAATCATTTTTTCTGAGGAGAATGTGGTGATACAATAACTTTCTGTAGTGCAAAAAGACTGTTCTAGTGCGCTTTCCCATGCCCCTTTTAGCTAATGGGATAACTGTATCCTGTATTTTCAAATGCAGTAGCAAAATGTTGTGATACTATGCCTTGCTCTTCCATTCACTCGGATCTTTTCTGCAGGCATGTCAATTAGCCAAGCATGAAATTGCTGCCATTTTTAAATAATTGATTATGACAGATTATGTGCCATTAAGTTGTTGGCGATCACATAAATAGATTTTCTCCATGGCAATACATCCCTAACCTTCCAACAAGGGTCCAACAGGTCTTCCAACAATGCAATAATCATCACTGTAACTGGGAGTTCAATGTAACATTCTGTGTTGTTGTTGTTTTTTGTGATGAGTAAGTCAGAACCACTGCCCAGACTCTGTGTGTCTAACCCCGATTCATGCAATTAAATAGGCTTCAGAAAAGAAAGCCGGCACTGGTATTTTTACTTTCTTTCCAGGACAAGTGCTGCCTGCTCTGCAGAAACTTCTAGGGTGGCAAAACAACAAGAACAAAAATGTTGCCTTCTGCAGCAGGGATTCTATCAATCAAGTATTTCTCTTCAAGATGGTCTCCTTTGGCTCTTCCATCACTGGAGCTGCCACTGTCGACATTCAGTCTTATTGCTGCTACTAATTTAAAATCCCATGTAGCAGCCTCAGATGAAACTGCTGTTTTCATACGGATTGCAAAATCTTACAAGTTTTAAAGAATTTTGGCACCAATCCCTCTCCTTTATTTTCCCCATGGCAGCATTTTCACACAGCTAAGCAAACTTTTTAAAATTTTTGTTGGACTTGTGTTAAACACTTACTCATTGTCCCAGCAACATGGCCCTTCTATTTTCCCTCAGCTGTGATGACTCTGAAGCACCATGGTGCCTTTGCATATGACCTGAAGAATTTTTGCAGGCACATTGTTCTCTTTTCTACCTGTCTTTATCATAATAAATATGACTAAGCAAGGACAGAGAATCTATGGCTTCACTGATTAGAGGATTTGAGGGTGGAGGTTGGTTTCTCTAATCCTTTGTAGATCAGGTGGAGAAATGATAGGTTGGTTCTGGCAATACTTGCGATGTCTACAGCAATTTCTATTGCAGGCATGTGGCCAATTGGCAAGAATGACTCAGCGTTTGTAGAATGTTAAAGGCATAGGAAAAGTGCTCGAGTAGCAGTCTCCTAATGGTGAGCAGTGGTGCACATGAGATTATTCACTGATCAATATGTCTGAAAGATAAACATTTGCTGATGCGAGGCTGAAGCCTGCTGAAACCTGGCGAAGTTGTGTGAAAGAGAAAATCTTAGCCAAGCATTTAGTTTTCATCATTAAGTAAGTGTCTGGTTTTAACTGAGGGAAGCTTATTTTACTTGAAATACAAAGCTTTATTTAATTCCACTCAGGGGTGAAATGCTCCCAGTTCGGGCGTGCCTGCCGGTGGTCGGAGAGCCGGTAGCGACGGAAGTGCGAGGCTTCGCCCACCCGCCTGGATGCCACCATTTGGGTTCTTTTACCCTCTGCGCATGCGCAGAACGCTTTGCGCATGCACAGAGGGTAAAAGAACCCAAATGGCGGCGTCCGGGCAGGTGGGCGAAGCCTCGTGCTGCCGTCGCTACTGGCTCTCCGACCACTGGCAGGCATGCCCGAACCGGGAGCATTTCACCCCTGATTCCACTCTGTAATTTGGTAGAAGGAAGGATCACAACTTAATTTAGAAAAATAAAGGTGTAGGATTAATTTTTTAAAAAGCCGTATGTTTAAAAAGGATCAGTGTTAAACTGAACTTGTGTATTTGTATACTGTGATACAAAGCACCGACAATAATGGCTGAGGAGAGGACAGTGCCAAAACAGTGTTTAGAGACTTGCCAAAAATCTTAAAGCATCTGCAAGAATACCTAGAGCACTTCATCTCCAGCTGGCAAAACAGATGCTATTCTATGGTCTGTTTGGCTGATAAGCATTTTTCACAGTTATAAGAAATTTAAATAGCGCATCATGGAAGAACTTAAGACTTGGAGCAAACTGGATAACTGAGGAAAACATGGATTTTATATGTTCTACACCATTGTTTGTAAGAACAGTCTGTTCTATATAGAGCTCTTTCTCTATGACTTTAATCTACTCTTCTTTTTCCAAATAGCAGGTATGCATTTTCTACAGCAGGGGTGTCAAACTCACATCATCACAGTGGTGTCACGTGACGTATCGGGACTTTCCCCCCCTTTGCTAAACCAGGCATGGGCGTGGCCAGCACATGACACATCTTGCCCATGGGCCGGGAGTTTGACAGCCCTGTTCTATAGAAATTATCCCTAGAAGAATTCATGAAATCAGAGCAGCCTTTCAATTTTCTAAAAGGCACAAAACTCATATCTGTTAAAATGAGCAGGTCAGATGCAAATTAAGTAGCACCAGATTTATCATTCTAAATGTTCCGTTAGCATTTGGAATGAGATTCCATGAAAGTTGGCTTTGTTCTGCAGAAATGACAGCAAAAATGCAGAATGCTAAATTACAAGAAATAAATCATGATGCTGTTAACATTACCTGAATATAAGTAACTGGTGTAGCAGAGGAAGAAATCTTAAAATTAAGGAATACTGCATATGAAAACATGAGAATCAGAAAATCAGTTTTTAACCAAGCATAGTCATATAATAAAATTTAAATTAGTTGTTTTTTAATTTGTTAGATTTATTTATCATTTATCTAAAAGATGAAGGTGGCATACATACTTCATATTTTTCCATAATTACCTTCTGGGCTGAAAGAAAGTCACCAACCCAAAATCACACAGTGAATTGTCATGGCTGAGGTAGACTTGAGCCTGAATCTTAAAGGTAAAGTTAAAGATTTCCTCTGCCCAGTCATGTCTCCTTCTAGGGGATCATGCTTATCTGAGAGAGCCAGTGTTGTCTGAAGACACTTCCATGGTCATGTGATTGGCATGACTATATGCCAAGTCACATGGAACCTTCCTATCAAAGTGGCATTATCTATTTATCTATCTCAGGGCTGTCAAACTCGTGGGCCGCAGGCCGGATATGTCACACGCTGGCCATGCTCACGCCGGGTTTAGCAAAGGGGAAGAAAGTCCCGATACGTCACATGATGCTGCCATGACGATGCAAGTTTGACAACCCTGATCTACCTGCATTTGCATGCCTTCAAACTGCTATATTGGCAGGAGGTAAAGCAGGAATGGGAGCTCACCCCATCATTCAGTACTTTGGGTCTCAAACTGCCAATCTTTTGGTCGATAAGCCCAGAACTTTAAACACTAGGCCGCCACATCCCTACTGAGCTTATTCAGCATCATATCTACTATATCATAATTCCTGTATTCAATAGGCCTGAGCTCAGACTATGATCATTTTTTTTAATGAAATATTTTAATTCTGTTTCAAAACAACTAGCTGCTTTGGCATATTTCATTCAGTTAATCTTTCCAACATTCTCAAGCTCATAAAAATGCATTCATACAAGTTCATTTAGAAACAGATGGAAAGCCACTGCTTCCCTAGGCTTTGTTTAACTTCAGCATTTTCTTAGCTTCTCTCTCAATTGGTCATGCTGGCTAAAACTGCTGGGAGTTTTGGTTCAGTAATATCTAGGGAGGCAGGCATGCCTCAATCCTTTCAAATTAGATTAGATATACTGTTAGATAAATGCAATCTATCTAGACACCTAAAAGATGGAAATTGCAGGTTCAAAACAAAAAGAAAAATAAATGCAAGGAAAATGTTTATGGCACATTAAAGTTCAACACATTGATAATTACTTATGATTTTGAGATGTATCTTCAAATGCATCTCTATTTTTCCCTCCCAACAAATACTTTAGAAAACACCTTTTCTTTTGCTTCAGAGATTTTTTAAATAACACCAAAAAAAATCGCTGAAATAATAAAAATATAAGGATTAAGCTCCAATGTTTTGCTGATTCTTTATACCCCTTCCTTTCCTCTGAAATATTCAACTGGGTATCAGGTCTTGTTTATATATTTAGTTCAGTTTAAGAAACACCCAATTCCAACTAACTCTGGGCAGTTCACAGATAATAACATAAAAGCCAATATTTTAAAAAATGGGATTTAGGCACAATATATAGACAAACAAAAATAACACAGGTTTTTTTTTTCATTAATAGTGTGATAAGTAGCACAGGAAAATTCAGAAGAAATAGGAAATTGCTACAAAAAATAATTATTTATGTAGTAGGAATGCAGATTATACAGTATGTATGCCTCTTAGAATTAAGGTAATACTTGAAATACTTGAGCATTGTTTTTGATTTTCTAGAATATAGAAAAAACAGATTCTGAGTGCAAAATTTGCAATTTATTACAGTTTAGTCAACATTTCAGTGATTTAGATAGGAAAAAAAACCCAAGGTAATAAGCCTAAAAGCTAAATGGATATTGTATTTTTTTCCTTTAGCATATTATAACTGGCACTAGGAACTATTAGTCAATGATATACAGTATATAATGTTGACAGATATAACCTCACTCAAGTGACTTCTCTGTAAGTAAAAACCTCAGTTACAGATACTTGTATAGTAATGATATTGTATACAATAGATGATGATTATGACAGACAGACAGACAGACATCCTAATATATGAAAGTTTGTATACAACTTTTTGTAACAGCTCTCTGTGCAGGTATAGACAACTTCCTAATATAGGGAAGTTTATACTAACTACTGTAAACTTTATGCTGCATCCTCAAATATATGCATTATATGTGATTTTTGAGCCAAGAAATGTTTTAAGACATGTGTTTATGGTTTTCCTGCCATAGCAGCCTTGTCAAGTATATTTTATATCCCCAGCATCAACAAATATGTTAGACCTATCATTTGGATGCAAAGGACCGAGTTATAACTTCTTTTGTCCTATGATTGCAGTAAGGCTAGTTTTTCTCGATTCCTTTCTGTCAATCACATACGATGATACCATAATATTATATTCTATTTTAAATGAAAATATACACTAAGCACATTCAATTTTTCTAAAATAAAAGAGCTTATTGGAACTTAACATCCAATACTCTTACATCAGCTACAATCTGAATGTCTATTTTATTCTTTAGAATTATTGTATTTCCTACTAGAGATCTCAAAGAGGATTTCAAAGAGACAAATATGATGTTTTGTCTGCCTTTTTTGGGGGGGTGTCATAATAAAATAGTAACTGGCAAAAAAGAAATAATAACAACATAACTTCTGTTATTTTTTTGTCAAAGAAATGGATGTTAATAAATTCAGAAGTTTTTTCCAGCTCAAAGAATTTCTCTTTCCTGAATTTTGTAGATAACTTCTGGAAGTTTTGTTGGGTGGACTGGCTTAATTTTGAGTGAGAGTTGTTGAGTTTCTGGAACGGATGAACTGTTTTCAGAAAATGTTGGAAAATAATGTTTGTGCACTAAAGGAAATGATAAGCCAATATTAGACAATGGACAATGTATGGAAATCTTTTGCTATACTATCCATTCAGCAAAAATATTTATCTCCCCTTCATCTGTGCAATCCTTATTTCCAGGAACTGGGCTTACTTCTTACTATAAGAAAACTATTATAATAAATGAATTACTTTCCATAAAGTGGAATTTGCATATTGATTTCCAACTTAAATTTGTACTGAAACAGCCAATTCAGAAAGACTTTCAGTCTTCTAATTAAGTGAGGAATCATACAACAATGAACTTTATTTGTTGAAATAATATGTCACACTATATTCATAAAAAAAACCTGACTAAAATTCTTGATTGCTTATAGTGCATGTGGGGAGGGTGGAGAAGAGGATCACATTTGCTATAGGCAGACAATTAAGTTGAGATGCCCTGGTTGGACTCATCCAGTTTACTCTCTAGAGCACATGTTTAGCAAATCATGCATGTAACATGTAGAACCAAGCCCACAGAGAAAATTTAAGTCAGAGGTTTAAGATCCAAAAGGCAGTTTTATTGAGGCTATTACATAACATGCAGACTGTGATTTCAATCCTCAAGTGGCGAAAAGGGGGGGGGGAGTACTTTTCCTAGAGGTTGCAAACTGAAGGGACTTCCCATTATGATCATGTAAATCTACGAGGAGGAGGAGGAAGAGTAACTTTCCACTGCTAATATTTTATTTATTTATTACATTTTATGCCACCCATCATCCTGTGAGATGTCTCTGGGCAGCTATCCCTAATAGCATACACAATAAAAATGTTATTGGGTTTGCTACTTCAACTTTATTTATTTTGTTTATATTCCCTTCCAGTCATATCTGACTCAAATTGGCTTAAAAGACCTCCAAAACAGGAATAAGTCTAAAACTAAGCATAGCAGCATAAACATAATGATATAATAAAATAACAGTATAATCAGCGGTGGGTTGCTCCCGGTTTGACTCGGTTCTTAGAGCCGGTAGCGGCGGCGGGAAGCTCCGCCCACCCACCTGGGACGCTTCTGTGCAGAAGCGTCACGCGCGCATGCGCCGGTAGTAAAGGATTTTAGAACCCACTACTGAGTATAATGAATTTGCAGGTGGAAGTTACATTCCTCATTTATGAGGTGAAGATATGAAATATGATCTGGCTGTGTTTGTTAAGGTCAGTGTGGACTCAGTTTTGATAGAGAATAAAATGGAACTGAACATGTAATATACTACAAAGCATCCTCCTTATAATATGAGTAGGCCAACTGGTGTAAATGCTAACTTTCTTACATTTCCCTCTTTCTAAATAAAATCACAGATTCACTTATTTAGCACTGCTCAGTCTGTTCAAAATTTAGTTGCATCTATGGACATTTCTTTTTTAAGAAGGATGATAATATTGCAAAATTGTAGATACTGTACTTAGAGAATTATTTATGTAATTTAGACACTTGTCATGTGCAAAAATCCAGTGCCTGGTGACATTTTTTCAAACTAATAACCTCATATAATTTTTAAGAGCCAGGCTTCGATGAATTTTGAGATACAATTTACCATTTTCATGATCCTTTGAGTAGGATTTGGCATGTCTACAACTGCCTTTACTTTAGTTTTAACTGAGTTATGTCACCTTTTTTAGCATTTTTCCCAGATGCCATATTAAAAACATAGTTTTATTCAATTTAAAATTTGAGAGAGTGATTTTTACTAGTACCAGTTTTGATTATGTCCTTCTATGGTGCCCTATATATCCTCCATCTGTGCCATGTTTCCTGGAGTGCTCTCTATTATTATTGTATGGTGCAGGAAACTAAAAGGTATGTGTTTAAAGCTGTATCAACCATACGGTATATTAAATGTATAAAAGTATGTGCTTGCTTCATTCATTGGTATGTGCTAAAATCCACCTAATGCATTTAGCTTGGAAAATATTGTGCACATATATCTAAATGCAATAGTGTTCTTTTTGAATTCATTTGTTTAACATTTTGGGATTCAGGCAAATTCTCAGGCTTTCATTTTTTTTCTGAACATCAAATGAATCTATTCAGTTGCCTCTTCAGAATGGCAAATAATTATTCTTGTTTCTATTCTGTTTAATTCTATTCATGTTCTTCTCAGTGCTATTTGTATATTCCTCATAGAATGCATCATTATGAAGAAGAAATTTTAAGTTAATGAGAGACACCTAATACTATGAAAGACATTTTCATAATCTGTTTAAACATGTTTTTTTCCTCTGTAGCAGCTTTACACTGAATTATTATGGATGATGGCTAATACTAGAGTATATGTTTAAGTTGTGAGTGAATAGCTTCTGCTGCTTGACATATATCAGTTGTGTTTTTTAGGTACTAGTTTGCATCGCTAAGTCAGAATCCTGCAGTCTTGATTCTTATGCTCAGAACAACTTTATCTTTAATTAAAGATTCAGTCATAAAAGTTACTGTTTAATTTCAGACCTGTTATAACCTCTTCGACTGTCTCAGTTTCCTTTTGTAGCTTTGATCTGCAGACGAATCCTTCACATATTATGTTTTTCATTGCATACAGTGTGCCTAAAATTCCTGCAGTATGGCTTTAAAGCTATTTATTCCTTCATCCATGAAAGTGAATGTATTATAAACATCAAGAGCATCTGCTCTGGCCACTGTCAGGAAGAATGTTATTTTCTATTCATCCTCTTATATGTGGCAGCGAATTGCTCTTGTACAATAAAAACCTTTGTTGAAAGCATCAATATTCATTTTCCACATTGCTGGGAAGTTTCATTCTGTTGGTGACCTCAGACCATGCTAAGAAAGAAAGAACTAAATTGAGTTTGTTGCTTCTCAACTCACTCCAAAAAGGGTGCTGCTCTCTGACAGAAGAAGGGAATTGACAGAAGAAGTATTTATTAAGATTAAGTTGGACTCAGTGCTGATCTAGAACAAAAAGGAGCTTTATTATTGCAAGAAACGTTCCATTTTGTTTCTTCTTCCACAATTGCATAGATTACCATTTCCACATAAGTAAACAGTAATTGAAAAATATCTTTTTAAAAACAAATCTGTTATTCAAGGAAAACTTAATTGAAGTAGAGGGTACAACTAAAAAAAAATAAAGCTTTGTATTAAACCCTTTCAGAAGTGACATTTTTCCTCTTTGATATGCCAACTCAAAGATTTTATTGTTCTTATGTGTGAAACAACAATGATGGCACAGCAGTTAAAGACACTGAGCTTGTCAGCTGGCAAGCTGACAGCCCAGGTTAAACACCCAACTGCCGTGCAATGAGGTGAGCTCCCATTACCTTTCTCAACTCCTGCCCACCTAGCAGTTTAAAAGCATGCAAGTGTGAGTAGATAAATAGATACCACTTCAGTGAAACATCTATACATATAAACCAGGTACAAAACTGACATTGGCTTTGCATGGCACATCAAGGAGAATATTCCAAATGGGAAATGTGAGACTCATGAGTAGATTTTAAGGAGATCCTTTAACTCTTGCAATTCAAAAAAGGAAAAACAATGTTCCATGTATATTTCAAAAGATATTTCTTACCATCTACTCTGCGAGTCTCTATTGGCCACAGTTTTAATACTACCACTATGTATTTTTGATTGTGGCAAATAAATACATTATAGCGCAAGAGCCCCCAAATGCTAATATCAACTTTTCTCCTTCAAGCTGTGCTACCATACTTTTATTTCAAGCAGCAAGCACCCTCAATTGGCCCATTTAAATAAGTTTGATCTGGCTAAGTTAAACCTGTATGACAAAAAGTAATTTGAAAGTGAGTAAGGAAGGCCAGTTTGGTGAAGCAATTAAGACACTAGGCTTGAAGTCAGGAGACCCTGACTCCTAGCCCCACTTTAGATGCAAAGCTAGCCCTAGAAAGAAGGCAATGGCAAACTATTTCTGAAATCTTGCTAATAAAGTTTCAATGACTCCAAGATATCTGTGTGTCTGTGTGCAGGGTACAATCAAAGTACCCTTTGATAGCAGGGTCATGATATTTTAATTTAAGATGTCATACTTCTAAGGCAAAAAAAAGTAAAGAAACCAAAAGAGAGATTTTTGACAAATTTTGAAATATTTGTATCTAAATTCAGGATAAAACCTCGATGATTACCCAAGGCCTTTTATCTATGCAAGTCATAGATTGGCTTTAATAGGTGATATGTTCAGTTCAACTGATTTTCCCCTGTTGCCATCATTTGATTTAATAAAACAAAGCTACAATTCTCATTTCATTTATTTGTTCCATTTATTTGTGAAAAGTGAAATATTTCACCTTTTAATATTACTCCTTCTCCCTTTCCTTCCACTGATGTTCCCATCATTTTGAATTATCACACTGGGCAAATGTTGCGAAGAAGGACATTAGTTCAATTATCTTTTATTTGATTCTGTAATCAAATCCCAACTGTGATAGGGATGGCCACATGATGCCTTTCTTCTACATGACTTGCCACATATATCAGAACGATGAAAGCCGTACTGTTCTGACCTAGGCTTCCTGAGAAAGCATGAAGCAGAGTCTTAGTCCCGGTAAACCTCTTTTATTTACACGACTGTGAATTCCTTTTATTCACAGTCCGCAAGGCTTGGCAAACAGTCTTTCAGAGGAATATTTATCAACACAAACCTTATCTCATTTGGAATGCTGCCAGAAAACTAGTTTCCAAACGCAGGCAAGGCAAAACTTGGCACAGAGTCTATCAGAGTCACAAACAGAATTTTCCACTCTTGCAATGACCAAAGGAACTAATTGTTTCCTGCAAAAGCCAACGCCCCATTCGTTCCTCTTTTATTTCCTATGGGAAGGGCCAATCATCTCCAAGGTGTGGCCTTACTCCCAAGTTGACCCTGCTTTCTTAGTTGTTCTTGTCTTCTGGCAGCTCTGCGCATGCACACACTGGGAGCAGGCTCCAGCTGTTCCTCTGCCTCGCTGATGTCTGACTCTGGAGGCAGCTGATAACTGCCAGATGGCCTTGGCCCCCTCTCTGCCTCCGACGCAGAGCCCTCGTCTGAGCCTTCCCCAGACTCCAGGACTGGCCCATGTTCCTCCCCAACTTCCTCACTGTCTGAATCTGCTGCCAGCTCTGCTGGCCGCTGGCGGGCCACAACACATACCTTCTTTCAGTGTTTGTATGCAGCATTACAATGCATGTAGAAATGATATGGGACTGGCTTATGTCCCCACCCTTTTCTTCCCTGTTATCCATGTGTAAATCAACAGTCATCCCTTGAACATCTTCACAACCCCACTCAGAAGACAAATGCAGTTCAAGAATGAGGCATTCATACACTCACTAAATTGCACGTATCTTCCATTTACAGTTTTCTTCCCATGAAAGATCATACACAGGATTATTATTTCCTCTCAGAAGATAATACAAAGGGAGCTACTGTGCAATTGAGAATTTGTACAGAATATGTTTGATACTAGTTTGACTCTAGAATAGAGGAGGAAAAAGCAAATTGATTTTTTGGAAAGCAAGGATGGTGCTAATCTTGTTCAAACTAAAAATCAGGCTACATTTTTAAAGAAAATAATGGGAGAGAGGTAAAGATGTAGAATCTAATCTTGGTCATAAATTTGTAATGATGGAAAACCTCCACAAGAACAACTGTCTTTTGCATCTAACAAATATACTGTATAGCTGGAACAATTTAATATTATTCCAATAAAACAATTAAAAATATTCTAAGCTATATTTAGGATAAATAAATTAGAATAAAATACAGGTTACACCTTGTCTGTTTCAATAAATCAAAACTAAAATTGTGGTTATTAAAAGTGGAATCTTTGAAATTTCTTCCTTCTATCAGCATTGAAGAAAAGAAGAGAATGAATGAGCTGAAGTCCTGCCTAAACTTGTTCCTATAGGTCAGGGGTGTCAAACTCGCATTGTCACGTCATCGTCACATAATGTATTGCGACTTTCCCCCTCTTTGTTAAACCAGGGTCGGTGTGGCCAACACGTGACGCATCTGGCCTGCTGCTGCAAGTTTGACACCCCTGCTATAGATACTAAAAAACAAGTGCTTAAGATAAGGTAGTACACATTTTGAAAATGATTCAAAATAAATGCATTGGGCCTAATGTGGGCACAGAAGAGCCTGTATTCATTAAAGTAGCCCTACTTTCTTCAGGCTTTTTGTTTTCCCTCAAGTGTCATTGCTTTAAGAGATATATAACTTTAATTAATGGGTTCCTTAAAGCAGGATCATCTTTATTTCAGATTCAGGTAGAAGACTGGGAGGGGGGGGGAAAGGTGAGCTTATGTTAATAAACTTGCATGGCATACAAAATGAATAATTGTCAAGGCATGCACAAACCTAATATCTAACTAAGCCTGAAAGCTTTAAGCTGATTTTCACTCAAAAGTACTTGAAGCATGTTGCTAAACCCACATTTTTAATTTGTTTTCCTCCTTTGAATCATGGATGTGGGATTATTTCTTGCTTACCACTTTGAGTGAGTTCTTTAAAATGCAAAGCATTACTATCAGAGTTGTGTGTCAGAAGTATTCTAAGAAGCTAAAATTTAGTTTTGGTAAAGAAATAACACACCAATATTAAAAAACATCTCTAACTAGCAGTATCCTGCATAGAGATATGGCAGCATTAGACAAGGCACAGATAATGAAAGACCAAGAAGATTACAATAATGCAAAGGAAAATGCTAAGCAGTTTCCAAAGAAAGGAGAAATAAATAGAAGCAGTTAAAAATTGGGAACCATGCAATGGAACGGAAATGTGCATTATTTACTCCAGCAGTAAATTTGGAAAGCATTTTAGAGAGAAATAATGACCTTGGCTGGCTTTCTGGTTTCAACATGTTTTTTAATATATGTTTTCATTTTGTACTTGCAAACACAAATGGAGTTTAGCTTCATCTGTGTAAATGAAATGGACTGCAAATTTAAAACTTGATATTCAGTCAAGCGTGAGAAGATTTCACCTGTCACTCTATAATTTATAAAACTCATGAGCCAACTTCTGTGTGGTTCCACAAAACTGTCTTTTAGCCTTCCATTGTTCATTTTAATTTTAAAAAATAATAATTTTAGTTATCTATTGTAGTAACAATGAAGTAAATATTGGAGCTAATGCCAGTTCATAGGAGTTAAATGTTACTTTATTATTATTTAAATGTGACGGTATGTTTTAAATTTGCTTAAAGGGGTAAGATCATTTGAATCAGTTTTCATTTATACAGGGCAGAGTATATGGAATAAAACTGTCAGAGTATATAGAAGAAAGTCAGCACCCATGCACTGTCCCAGAGAATGAAATATTTTGGATGTGAGAAACAGATTCACTAGAAATTAGAATGTGTTTCTCACATGGGGAATATTAAAAAGGCAGGATAGAATATTTCCCCTAAAGGAGAAATGGGAAAAAAATCTTAAGGGAGGCAAAAACCAACCCCAGTCTCCCTGCCCCAAGCAGAAATTGAGGAGGCCAGCTTTTACAAATGCAGATTTGGTAATTCATTCAGCAAGACTGGGTCAGACAGAAAGTTCAGATCAGCAACAAGCCAAAGGTTGACAGGATTAACTCAGACAAACACCTAGGATTTGCATTTCCCCTTTTGCCTATAGAGCCAGCCATGACCACTACATGACCCCATAGAGATCCAAAAGATATAAAACTCACCCACTCTCAACTCCATTTTGCTCATCTGTCCCAGAATTACATGCCGTTGGTGGTTCTGCTCATCAATAAACCAACTTTCTTTCCAATCAGCCTCCATCAGTACTGCAGGCTACTTCAGCTGACTGTTCAGCAGTTCAGCGGTTCAAATCTCACCGGCTCAAGGTTGACTCAGCCTTCCATCCTTCCGAGGTGGGTAAAATGAGGACCCAGATTGTTGGGGGCAATATGCTGACTCTGTGAACCGCTTAGAGAGTGCTGTAAAGCACTGTAAAGCGGTATATAAGTCTAAGTGCTATTGCTAAGTGCTATTTTATTCCCCGCTTGGAACTGGACCTGGATTTTTCTTCCAACAAAACCCTCTCCTTGACAGTTTGCCGCCTCAACCAGTTTGTCCTCAGATTAAAGTGACTCTTTAATTTTAATAATTATTATTTATCCCAATGTTTCTGCCTGATTTTTTTCCGGTCTCTCATCATGAGTGGCCATGTGAAGCCTTTCCTAAGAGGTGATGTAGAGATTATGTGGCTTATCAATAATAGATATGTTTAATAGAAAATATCAGTAAGTTCATTGCTTTCATTTTCATTTCAATATCCAGCAATCAGTTGTACTGTATTCATCATACTTGTAAACATATTTTCCCTTTACTCATAACCCATTATAGGGTAGGTATCTGGAATCTGACAGAGTGGTTTTCCAAAGAAGGAACTACTATTACTGGGTGTTTTTTTCCCGATTCACAATGGTGGTTTTTTTTTAAGAAGGAACATTTGTGTGGGGGGAGGAGTTTGGTTTTATTTATTTATTTATTAGGTAAACTAACAGCAAATGAAAAGAGAAAAATAAAGAAAATAGAAAATAATACATATTCTAGAGTACAGGTAGAACAAAAAATATGATTATTTTGTTAAAAAAAATAAGAGGCCAAACAAACAAAGAAACAAAAAAGGAAAAATGTGGAAAAAAGCATTCTTATAGTCCCCTTGTCTTGCCTCTTAGATATATTTATACTTTGCTTTGGATATATGGGACTAGGTTTATTTTTATTTGATTTGTTTTAATTAGTTTTAAAGAATTTCTCTTTTTTTTTCAAAAGCCATATTCTCTCTTAGTTTGCCTTGCTTGTGTAATATATTGTATATCAGAGAACCATTCCTGCTTGATTTCTGCTGTGAATATATACAGTCAATTTTTCCATCGCCATGCATTATATTCCAACTTCAGTCTCCCAATTTTGTACTAACAAAAAGGTTTCTTTTTCCCAATGTTTTCCCAGATTAAAGCTGTCAGCATATACCTACTTGTGATGCTTTTCATTTACATTTTTTGGGATCATACCTAATAGAAATATTTGTGGGTTTAATTCAAATGCTATTTTTATGTTTTATGGATGTTTTGCATTTATTTCGAGTACTTCTCAGTCTTTTTGCATAACCATCACATATGGTGAAATGTTCCTTCTTTGTTGTAGCATTTTCAACATTTATTGTGGTATTATTTGTCCATTGTGGCAATCATCAACAGAATTATATACCATTTATAGCAATTCTTCCTCGTATTGTAGCATTGTTTAAATTTTAACCCTCAAAGTTATTTTGCCAATAATTCTTCCCATAGTTCTATTAATATTCCTAAAGTTTTTCATCCATGTTATGATGTTATGATGAGGAATATTAGTTTCAAAGAGCTTAACTAAAAATTCCTTCACTGAATTCTATTAAATGTGGATGGCTCCCTAATTCTCTAGGCTTGCTTGTAAATTTCTTCCAATTTTGCTAGAAAAAAGCAAAAACAGTTGTAGTTTTCTTGTAACAGATAATGGCAGAGGAATTCTGTTCTTCTAATCTCATTCCACTTTTAGGATTAAAATATTTCATAATGATCTTTGTTAAATTCAACCATTTTGGAACTTTAGATCAGATCCTTCCAATTAGATCTCATAATCTCTACACAATCCAAATTATATAGAAAAGTAAATCCTGTTTTCAAAGATGCAAAACTAATATTTTAAAATCAAACTATCTGTTTCTTATCCTTTAGAGTAAAAGACCTTTTGAATGTCAATATTTTTGTACCAGAAGAGTCATAAAGCAATAAAAAGAATGAAGAACCAAGAACATTTTAACCTACAGCGTTTTTAAATTATTTATCTGACTCTGTATTCACCTTTTTTCTTAGCGTCATTTTAATTAGCTTTGCATTGTTTCGTAATGGGAAGAGAGGATTTCTGAGATAAGCTGTTATTTTTAATTATAATTGGGTGGGCTTTTCAGGTGCTGCATTATCTACCAAGAAAATAACTACCTTTTATCACCTTTCTTCACATTTTATGCCAGTACTTCATAATGCAGGAGGCTCTTAATATTAACTCCTTGCTCTACAGTCTTTAGTTATCATCTTTTTCCATTATATCTGTCAGCTGGAACAAAAGTGATTTAACATGGTTTTTTGAAACCTGGGTTTGACTCAAACTTTTGCTAACTTATTTTTCACAGCCATCTACGATCAAGAAAATATTTTCAAAACTATTGAAATCTATCTGTCTACCCACTTATCCTTCTTCTGTGCAAAACATTTATCACATTCCATGAACATAAAATAACAGAGTTGGAAGGGACATTGGAGGTCTTCTAGTCCAACCCCCTGCTCAGGCAGGAAACCCTATACCATTTCAGACAAATAGTTGTCCGAGGAACACTTGGTATTTCTTCCCATTTGTGAATGGGTTCATCATTGCCATCATCATCATATGTTTTAATGCTAAAATGAAAGAGTATTAAATTTTGTTAAAAATGCCTAATTCTCCTGTGCGCTGCTAAGGAGAGTCCAAGCATGGGATAAACTTTTGTCGGTTGTTAAGGTTATTTTTAGATTGAAGCCCGCCCTCTCTGCTCCACTGGCTCTTGACGTGTCAGTTTTCAAAACTCAGTCGACGAGGGACATGCTTTCTTCTGTCTCAGCTATCTTGAGTAACAACTGGTTTCTGCTTGGACTCTCACTTTCTGGAATCTTCATTTGGTTACCTTACTGCTGCCGGTGGGTGCGCAGGTTAGTCGGTACGCCACCGAGAACCGCCACCGCCAACCAGCTGAGGCAGCTGGAGTCCCTGCCCCACGGGGCCATACTCCATTAGCAGAGCGAGGCATAGGCTGGAGTCCCTGCCCCACGGGGCTATACTCCCAGATCGCAGCGAAACTAGGCTCAGAGTGTTTCAAACCTCTCTATAGCCGCGCCATCTGGAGAGCGCTCTGAAGCGCAGGACTCCCTTCTATTTTGCCGCGTGCATCGGACGATCTAACTGCGGCTGGGGGGGGGGTTCAACCTCCGTTACTGACGGCGGCCGTTTTGAATGCTAGGATCTGCCTGTTACTGGGCAGATTTCATCTTAGCTTCCTGAGTGCCGGTGGCCATTTTGTCTGGCCACAAGTCATGCCTTCTGTCGCAGTTTGTGCCGGCGGCCATTTTAAACTGCCACGAAGTTTCCGTTCGCCATTGTGCAGGCAAATTTGCCTTCGGGAGGCTGTTTGTTTGTTAGCTGCTGTTCTAACAACTTTTATTGGTGTGCTCCGCTACAAAGCTTCACAGCTTGCATTGTATCGTGGTTCAGGTGAGTGTTTGTCCCGGGGACCCGCTGGACTGATTTACCATCCCTCTCACCCGGCCACAGTATAGGAGTCCCTGCCCAGAGCAATACTCCTGATTTGACCCATCAGGCCTTCTTTGCCATCGCAACTGCTCTGTCAACTGATAACAACCTACTATGATGGGCAAGTCTGATAAATCAGCAGGGGAAGAGGCATCCACATCGGCTGCCCCCAAGAAGGCCACGTCCAAGAGCCATACCTCCTCCAAGGAGAAGGCCAAGGCTTCTGGGTCATCATCCTCTGCAGCAGCCCTTAAAGATGCTGAGCAGAGGCTTCGCGCATTGGAAAAACAATTTGAAAAGGCCCAGAAGCAGGCTGCTATGTCTCTGACACCTCAACCTGTGGCTCAGCAGTCACTCCAGGCACCATTGTCTGCACAGCTTTCTTTGCCTCCCCAATCTCAGGTGGCTCCTTCTATACAGATGGCCCATCCACCTGCACCCATAGGAACTGCCACTGAGACCGATTGGTCTCCAGAGCATCACCCAGTGGCTCAAGTCATAGAAATTGAGGAGGCCCCATTACAAGACATGCCGGCCCGGGGGACCACTCTTACTCCGGCTCCAACCCCTTCTACTTCAAGGGCAACTGCTTCGGCCACCTTTACTCCCACAGGGTGGGGCTCCATCCTGGGGTGGATGCCTGGCAACATCTCCTGCCTGAGTTACAGGACATGATTGCCAATGCCTACTCACAGGGCATTGCCACAGGCCTCCAACAAAGGTCTCCTTACTTGACCGTTCCTGCCCTTAGGCAGGAAGTTTGGTCCAATGTCGGTGACGCTTATTCTTGCCACTCCTCTGAGTTAGGCGAGGCTTCTGTCCGAGGTGAAGGGAGTGTGATGGATGAAGAGTTGTCTGATGATGAAGGTCTGATTCCAGACCAGCCGGCCTTCACTAGGCTTTTCAAACTGGCCCTGTTCAAAATGCTGCTCCACAAAGCCAAGCTCACAGCGAACCTTGGTGTAGCTGCACAGTCTTCTGAACCATCTGTGGGCATAGACCCCACTGCAGGTCTGTTTTCTGAGCCCGAATGAGAGACTGAATTTCTCCCATCATCAAAAAAATTTATCGAGACCATCAAAAGATCTTGGAGCCATCCTTCTGCTGCTCTTGGCCTGACTTCGGCGGAACACAAATTCTATGGGTTCGGCCCAGAGGTGGATGAGCAGTTTCCCACTGTGGACACTCCGGTCGCCAATCTGGTGTCTTCGGCAGTTTTTTCATCAGAGGTGTTGGAGGGCCTTAAGCCTGATGACCGGAAGGCCGAGTCTATGCTGCGAAAGTTCCACCAGGCGGCCGCTTGGTCCTTGAGGGCAGCTACAGCTGCCTCTTTCTTTAACCGGACCTCCATCATGTGGATTAGAGAGATGCAGTCCAGATTGGGTCCGGAGGATTCCCGGCTCCACCACGATTTGAATAAGTTGTTGGCTGCGGCTGAGTTCTCCGCGGATGCAATACTCAATTCAGCTAAATTCGCATCCCGAGCTATGTCAGCTAGTGTTACATCTCGCCGCATGCTTTGGCTCCGCAATTGGCAAGCGGATGCGCATTCTAAATGATGCCTGGCTGCTGCCCCCTTCACGGGGGACCGCTTATTTGGCGACTCCCTCGACTCAATTCTGGTGGAGGACAGAGACAAACGCAAGGTTCTCCCCAGAGTACATAGACAGACGGACAGATGCTCGGCTCCATTTTTTAGACGGCAGCCCTTTCAGGCCGAGTCTTCCTTTGGGGGCCTTCAACCCCAGAGGTCGTACTACCAAGGGGCCGACAGACAGCAGGACAGATGCACGGCCAGGGACAGGGGCAGGCAGTTTCCCCAGTCAAGACGCCCCTTTAGGGGATCCGGGTCTAGGGGCTTCAGGAGATCTAAATGACTCCAGATAATGTAATGAACCATATACAAGCAAACAACCAAGGTCAGAGAGCACAGAGAGAGAGAGAGAGGAGTGAGGGAGGAGGGGGGGAGGGGAGAGAGGGGGGGGTTCTCCTGTATTGGATGACAGTTCTTTTCCCTAGCCTGCTGCAGAAATAAACTCTAAGTTTTCTTCTTCCACATACAGAAAGTTTTCTTCCCTTTACTGGCACATCCCGGCAATTCAGTCCCTAATGTCTGCCATAGTCCACCATTTCATGTCTGTCAGCCATGAAAGATGGGACCTTTGTGAGTTTGTTTTTCCCCTTCAGATTCAGGATAGGAATTACAATAGCTGTTTCTTTGTTCATGCTTCAATAAGATGAAATTGAGAAGAATTCTGCCTTTCTTCCCCAAGTGATGGATAGAACTTGAAAACTGCTTTGTTTTCAGAAAATAATATTCTCCACAGAAAGAAAAGCAATTGATGCTTGATTTCCTGGCAAGAAGACAGGGGTGGATGGATGAGCAGTTGCAGAGGAATTCACCAATTCAGGACCGCGATAACTTGGATTTCAACAAAAAAACCTGGGTCTCAGTATGGCCAAAGTGGAGGAAACTGTTGAAATCTAGAAACTGAGTCATTTGCTGCCAATTTACATATAGGACCCAAGCAGTTGAAGACTCCAGTGAAAAAAAGCACTTAGCCTAGAAAGTAGAAACACATTAATGTATACAATATTATAGTTTATGACTTCTAGAATGCAGATGTACAGAGTACATTTAGCTCTGGACTATCTTTCTCTAAGCCTTTGAAATAGGGAAGCAGAAGCTAACAATTGAGAAAGGTAGGGAGAGGAAGAATCTAACTTTTTAAACAGTTAATTTTTGAATCACAATGCTATGAAAAAAACCTTCTCCTAAGATGCTACAGATCATAAGCTTCTTTTTTCTAAATGCACTGATGATGAAAACTAGAATGATACATGTAACATGAAACAAATTGTGGATATTAAATATTCTATTATTTGACTCTTTGGAAAACAATATTGTCACTTTTCCATCAGTAAATCAGAATCAGAAGCAACCTGGAATTAAAGAGAAACTTCCTAACAGTGAGAACAATTAATCAGTGGAACAGCTTGCCTTCAGAAGTTGTGGGTGCTTCATCACTGGAGGTTTTTAAAAAGAGACTGGACAGCCACTGGTCTGCAATGGTATAGGATCTGTTTGAGCAGAGGGTTGGATTTAGAAGACCTCCAAAGTCCCTTCCAACTCTATTCTGGATTAATAAAATTTAGTCCCCTTATGAGATTTTTTCCCCCATTTTAGATTCTTCTGAAAAATATGATTTTACCATTTAGTCTAAGGGGATCAACTTTTTTGCAGAAGCTGAGCCTAGAAGCAAAGCTATCCTTGGGAATCTGATATGTTTGTCAAAATGACAAAAGTAACATTGCATGATTGCAATGCAAGCTACACCCCCTTCACAAATCAATTTAATACCATAGGGCATTCATAAAATGCACAGAGATTGTATTATGATGATGTAATGCTGTTTTCATATTTTAATTAATTTGATTTGATTCTTATAGTCACCGATCTCAACAAATGATTCTATTATTATTAGTCTCTACCTTGATCACTCTATGGACTTCTGTTTAGAAGACAAATAATGTATAATAGGCAAAATTACTGGCAGCAATGACATAGAAACAGAGGAGGTGAAGGAATTTTTTTTTAAAAAAAAAAGCATCTATAGATGGAAGAGAAGGTATTTTTCTTACTACTATAGACATCCAGATTTTGTAGATAAGTTTCACATTGTACAACCTGACTTGAATTCTATGATCTTCTGCTCTTCTGGGTAGATATTCATGATAAGTCAAAAAAGCATGGGTGGTAGAAAGAAACTGACTAAAATATTGCTATCATCTCATAGAAATTATTCAGATCATAGAAAACACTTTCATTCACTATATATAGTGTTTCTCCTTCCTAATGCAATTCCTGTAATTCATACTAGTCCATACAAGAATGGGATAGGAAGATCTCAGTGGAGAAAGCTTCATTCCACTTCTATATCTCAGGAGCAATCCATAGACATTAAAATAAATGTACTACTGAGTGTTTTAATGCAAAGCTCTATAACAGAATTCCAATTTTCAGGAAGTAATTGTTTTCAACTGTAACCAGGAAAGATGTTGACATATCTGTTTCTTACCTTCCAGCAAAGAATTCCTACAGGCAAAGAGATTCCTCAAGTTTCTTCAAAAAGGGTGGATACTGATAAAAGTACATCAGAATGCAACTCAAAAGATGTAAGTACAATCCATTTAGATTGGAAGTCAAGATCTAATCTGTAGTATATGTGAACCATGAAATATACGGGTCCATATCTATTTAAATGTAATCGTGGGAATATGACATACAGTGTTATATTAGGTGAATACAGATATTTGATATTCAGGTGGTATAAAAGAAGTGCTTTTTGATGTAATGGTGTTTTTTTCTCTTTGACTGTGCTTGACTAAATTAGCAAAATTTTCAAGAGAGTGAAGCAACTAGAAAGTATGTGATCTACATTAACTACAAATTAGCTAGAGTCCACTTGGAAAATTCACATGTGAATTCATCACACCAGATCTGTTTATTTTCAAAATGTGTACTAACTTTTAACATACCTTGGAGCTTATGTGTGCTTCAATGTTAGAAAGTGCCTGGTGCAAAGAACAAGCTACAGTAGAGCTTTATTGTTAAGGAAATGAGTATACGCATCAGAATGTGGGGTTGCAGTTTGATATCATAGAGTCAATAAAACAGAGATCTTCAAAGTCTTCAAAAATAGTTTACTTGCTTAAACTAACAATGTCCGAAACAAAAAATATTAACACGAAGATAAGAATTTAGCACTTAGCTATTACTCTTTAGCAGATAAATCTTCTACAGAAATATAATAGAAGAATCCTTGAGCGTCTGTAGTTTTTCTGTAGTTCTGTAGCAGTATCAGGAGCATGAGCAGAAACAAACTCTCTTTAATTACAAGCTTACAATACATTTAAAGCAATACCAACAAACATAGATTAATGGTTTAAGTATACATTAGTAAACCCAATCACTTTATACATGATTCTGACATTCTCCCCCTTGGGTTTTTAATGTACAATACTTTACAATCTTATATTCAATCTTTCACAACTTTCTTTATGTCTTATGCCACTTTGTGCTTTAGTAAAATGATCTGCTATATTTTTCTCACTTTCACAATATATTAATTTGATCATTCCATTCTGTACACATTGTCTTACATTTAAATATCTTAGATCTGTATGCATGGATCTTGTTTTTACACCAATATTTGTAGCCATATTAATTGTGGCTTGGTTATCTTCATATACAACAAATGGCTTGTACATCAATTCCTATATCCTTACATAATTGCTTAAATATATAAGTTCAGTGCACATTAAAGATAAACTTGAAAATTCTGCCTCCATTGTAGACAAACTAATATGTTGTTGTCTAATAGACCTCCAACCTATTAATACATTTCCTAATAATATAACAATTCCTGTTGTAGATTTTCGAGTAATTTTATCTGTTGCAAAACTAGCATCTGCATATGCTGTTAACATTAAATCATTTCTAGATTCTAAACATAACGAAAAATTACTTGTATATCTTAAATATCTCAGAATTCGTTTAGCTGCCTTTCAATGATGTTCGTTAGGATTTGCATTATACTTTGCTAATTGATTCACACTACAGGAGATATCTGGCCTTGACCAATTTGCGAGATATGACAAGCTTCCTATCAAACCTTGATATAATTCTTTATCAAATTTTGATTCTTGTAACTCGTTATGCTGAAAATCTGTACTCATAAGAGTGTTTAATTCTT
>QLTV01004097.1:1483632-1511875 GCA_003457575.1 Thermophis baileyi
TGCCTTTTGATATCATAGAGTCAATAAAACAGAGATCTTCAAAGTCTTCAAACATAATTTACTTGCTTAAACTAACAATGTCCAAAAGAAAAAAATATTAACACGAAGATAAGACTGTAGCACTTAGCTATTAATCTTTAGCAGATAAATATTCTACAGAAATATAATAGAAGAATACTTGAGCGTCTGTAGTTTTTCTGTAGTTCTGTAGCATTATCAGGAGCATGAGCAGAAACGAACTCTCTTTAGTTAATCAGGCAGTCAGTCTGACTCAAGCTAGCCTGTTCTCCTTATATAACAGTTAACAAGCTTACAATACATTTAAAGCAATACCAACAAACATAGATTAATGGTTTAAGTATACATTAGTAAACCCAATCACTTTAGACATGATTCTGACATTTATACTGTAACATTTGCAGAAATGTTGGTGTACGTAGTTTGTCCTTGTGAAAGCAAGAAATTTCTAGTTTTTGAAATGCAGAAAAACAGAAGGGAGGCGAGAGAAAGTGTAAATTACTAAACTATTGCAATAATTTATCTTGCAAGAAAAAAATTAAGGTGTTATAAAGAAAAAATGAGTAATACATGGAGAACAAAATGACTACTAACAAGACAGGTTTCAGAAAAGGCAAAGAGACACATTGTCAGATAACTAATAAACTAATAAAGATAACAGATGGATAGCAGAGATAGCAAAAGAATATAAGGAGATTGACCTTTGCTCTGTTAATTGTGAGCAGACTTTTGAATCTTCAGATCCTGGCAGAGAATGGAATATATTAAGGTTAATGGGAATGGCAACACTTGGTTATTTTTCTGGAATAACCAACACTTGGTTATTTTTCTGGGGAACTTCTATAATAATCAAGAAACTATTCCATGAATTGAATCTGGAGAAATCAAATAATTCAAAATAAAAAAGGAAGTTAGATAAGACTCTGTATTGTCCCCATATCTATTTACTTATATATCAAATATAATATATTGGTAAAGTTAGGGGGCATAGGACAGCTGTAATCAAACTAGGAGACCCCAAAAATCACCATGAACTATCCACAGGAGTGTGAGTTGGGAGGCCATATAAATTTGCTAAAGAAATCAAATAAATAAAATAACATCATTTTGTTACTGGAAAGTAAAGAAGAACTGGAAGATTCATTCTCAAAGTTAAAGTGGAAAGTGGAAATTTGAGGGGTAATGTTAAATATTAAAAAAGGTCAAAGTAATGTTTATTTATTTATATTTCCTATTTCTAAACCACCCATTTCCTGAAGAAAGGGCTCTGAGTGATGTACGGTATACTATCAGCATATAAAGAAGTGTATAAAGTTAATATTTAAATATTTAAATAAATTTAGGATTAAAATTGTAAAGTTATAAAATTAAAATAAGTCAGAGACACACAAAAAATCCCAAGAAGGCAATTTAATCCTGTTAACATTGAATTAATAGAGGGAGGGGAGGCTTTTCATGGCACCACACAGCCCCATGAATGCATGATCCTTTGTGCCTCCACACAAAGTTGCAGAGCCATGTCTTGAGCCTTTTTCAGAAGGCTAGAAGAGTTGGGGTCTGCCTCACCTCTGGGGGAAGGATATTCTATAGTGCAGGAGCCAACAGCAGAGAAAGCTCTCTTCTTAGACCAATCTGAACCAACATACTTAGGAAATTTACAATTCACAGTGGAAAAAAATGAAAGCAACAATTGGTTTTATTTCTTGACTTCAAAAATCAAGATGGCTAGTATGCTGGATTTTAAAAAAGAAGATATGCATGATTAAAGGAAGAAGGCAAGAACAAACTCAGACAAGATCAACAAGAATAGGACATTCTCTGATAACAAAATGACAAAATTTTAAAGTTATAAAATTAAAATAAATCAGAGACAAAAAAATCCCAAGAAGGCAATTTAATCCTGTTAACATTGAATTAATAGAGGGAGGGGAGTATTTCCAGTAATTATGTATGGTTGTGAAAGGTAGACATGGAAAATATGGAAGCTAAATACCTTTGAATTATGGATCCAGAGATGGTTACTACAAACACCATGGACGGGGGGGGGGGGCCCCAAATCAGTTGATATTGGAAAAAAAAGGAAAGGATTTGCAAGGATGAACTCACATGCTTTAGGCAGGTGGTGCTAGTGGACAATGAACTGGAGGGGGTGGGAAAGCAGTATTCTTGGCAAGCTGAGGAAGGAAGAAACAATAAAATGAATGAACAGTTTCATGATTACAGGAATACACTTGGAAGAGATAATAATTATTATAGACAGATTGAGATGGCAAGCATTTGTCTATGCAGATGACCAGGAAATGAGCCTATTTTGAAAGCATCCAATTAAGTAACTAATTGGGCTAGACATATAAATAAAATAAAGTTTTCTCACCTATGTAAGGTAGGCTGCGTTTTCCTGTTCTCCTCTAACCTTTACATTATTTTGTGTGCTTGACAGGTTACAAACAAAATAATAGGAACTCCGTAACATATTCAAATTGAATAATCAAAATAGATTCCATGGGGTTTGATGTGAAAATAAATTACTACTCTTTAGCACCAAGTATGAATTTCTTAGAGCTAGCATTTCTCATTAAGCTTCTGTTTCCAATAATGATCTACAAGGAACTGTGTAGAGTGGGGAAAGAAAAAAGAAATAATATGTAATTAATGAGCCCAAACTATATAAAATGATACTCTGCTGAAAATATATGTTCATTTTTTATTGCATTAGTTGCTGAATGGAAAACCAAGCAGAAGAGCAGTTTTGCCCCTGTGTGTATTTTCTTCCTTTGCATATATATACTGAATTCCTTCAGTGTCTGAAACTGAGCACATAGTTTTGCAAACTTTGCAAAACTAAAATATTCATTTAGTGCTTAATTGTATTAAAAGTTTGCAAGTACAAAACAAAACAAAAAAATTGTTATAAGAGTTTTAAATCTTAATTTTCCATTATTGTATTCTATTTTATTCTATTCCACATTTTAAAAATCAAATTAGATTATATCCATAGAAAACATAATCCGTATTTATTCATTCAAGTAATTGATTGAAATTAATAAATTTATCATGACTAAGCTAGGTACGATTTATTGCAATTAGCCTCTTGTCAGTATGATTCATAATTATAATTAATCTTTTGTTAAGTAGGACACGTAATCCCTTAAATTAACTAAGGGGTCATTTATTGAGTTTGCACATCATTCTAAGCCTTAGTGATGAGCTTATTTCATTTATACTTGGCACTATGTCTGAACAACTATTATAGTTTGTAAATAATGGTTTATGGCATAAAACAAAATGTAAGGTATGTGGGAATGACCAAGAAATCAGTCAGATTAGATACAGCATAGCCAGCAGCTGGGTAGTAGGCAAGTCAAGAGGCTCAGGAGAAACCCTCCCTAGGTTTTTTTGGGTTGTAAAATGGTAGCAGAGAAGTATAGTTTCAGGCTTGCAAGATTCTGTTAATGTACTGTAGCTTCGTAATAAAGTAGAATTGGCTCATCAGGCTGTGTTTCTTATCTGGTTTGCCCTGCAAGGCTGACAAACAAAATAATTTAAACAAAATATTAATCTGCCAATCTTGGTGGTCTAGTGATTACCAGGCACTCACCAGGAAACTGTGAGCTCTAATCCTTTGGCCAGTAACTCTCCCTCAGCCCAACTCACCTCACAGGATTGTTGTGGGGAAAAATAGGAGTAGGAAGGAGTATTAGATATGTTTACCACTTGAGTTATTTATAAAAATAATAAAGTGATATACAGTGTGTGTGTGTGTGTGTGTGTGTGTGTGTGTGTGTGTATTAGCAATCCCAAATGCTAAACTCTAGAAGAAAACTTTAGAAACAATCTCAAAATATTAGATGTGATGTCCACTTATCCCACATTATTTGTTTAGATTATTGATTCCCTCAGTTTTAGACCGATTGAAGTGAATTTTCACATTGATTGGCTATTTTCATATAAATAGCAATAGCAATAGCAATAGCAATAGCACTTAGACTTATATACCGCTTTACAGTGCTTTACAGCACTCTCTAAGCGGTTCACAGAGTCAGCATATTGCCCCCAACAATCTGGGTTCTCATTTTACCCACCTCAGAAGGATGGAAGGCTGAGTCAACCTTGAGCCGGTGAGATTTGAACCGCTGAACTGCTGAACAGTCAGCTGAAGTAGCCTGCAGTACTACACTCTAACCACTGCGCCACCTCGGCTCCTCAAATCATCACGTTCAGATAAATCAGCGCATTTCTCTTGGCTTATTTCACTACTTAGCTTCGGAGGGAAAAATTTAAAGAAGCCAAACAATTCCTGAGTCAAGATTTGTTTTTTTGCTCATCTTTTGATTTTTTTAAAAAAAATCCTATTTCTAATGTACTGTAAACATTCCTACTGGTTACACATATTCCATTTTCATCTAATAGTTATAATTGGTAAAATAAACCAATTGTCTGAGATGATCCTTGTCTGCAGTGTGCAGTTTTTGTAAACAAAAACTTGCTTCACTAGTTTAGCTGAATATCTTTGTAGTCCCATTGTTACTATTTGAAGCTCCAATTGCACTGTTTAATTGTCAAGAGGCATGCAATTTTACGATTCTGATTTTTCCCCCCTCACAAATTCTTTTAATGAAGATGCATACTTGAGTAATCTACTTTCATAATTTATGGTCCCAGTTGTGTACCTTGCCAGGTTTCCTGTATAATTCACTGGCTGAGCTATATTTGGGAATGGCTGAATTTTTACATATTTTACTGATCAAGCTGCATATTTCATCTTTTGAGTTTTTCGCACCCAGGTACTTTTGCTGATCAAAGTGCATGGTAAACTGATCAAGGAGGAATTACTTTTAAGCAGAAGCCATGCTCCTGTTTGCTGTAGCTATTTTAACTCCTTTCTGCATAACAGGAATAATTATATTGCATCATGATTATATTTTATTTTAAAAAGGCTGTTTTGCATAATAAGCAGAGTTTCAGCATCAATAAATTTTGTCCACTTAGGCAGCTCTTTTTCATAGCCAACCTACTGTATTTTAATAATGACTGATAACTAATATTAGCATCATATGCAAAATAAATATAACTGACATTCTTAAGAAATGATTCTGAGCTAGAATCTCATAAAACATAGCACTGGGTTCTATTTCAGGTATTATGGAAACTGGAGCCCCACTAATGTTGTTTAAATTATGTTGGCATGTTGTGGAGTTTTCCCCCCACCTTCCTTGCAAATCGATATCAAAGGAAAGTCTTCACATCCAAGACCTTGCAGTAACTGGGAGTAGCTAACTAATCCCCACGGCTGAATTATAATTAAGAACAATGTTTTAAAATTTAAAACAATTAGGAACAACCTTTAGAATTTGATTGATGAACTTTGGGACTTTTCATCAGAATGAGATGAAATTGACAGTACAGGTAAATCATTGGTGGGAGAGGGAAAGTAGGCCAAAGTTTATAGAAATTAGTGCAGAACTGTTCAAGCTACATCAACTGTTGACTATAAAAATTGCTATGACAGACAATTTATGCAAGACTCACAAAGGTAGCAGTAATCTTTTGCAAATGCCATTTGACCGAGACCTATCCCCAACCCAGGGGTGAAATCCAGCAGGTTCTAACAGGTTCTGGAGAACCGGTAGCGGAAATTTTGAGTAGTTCGGAGAACCGGCAAATACCACCTCTGGCTGGCCCCAGAGTGGGGAGGGAATGGGGATTTTGCAATATCCTTCCCCTGCCATGCCCACAAAGCCACGCCCACCAAGCCACACCACGGCCATCAAGCCACGTCCACAGAACTGGTAGTAAAAAAATTTGGATTTCACCACTGCCCCAACCTGCTCATACTTGATTTCTTTAGTGACACTGTCTAACACACTAGCATGCATATAGATACTGTCAATGTAACCAACATAGTAGGGTTACAGAAACAAACAACAATAGACAAACAAACTCTCTCTCTCTCTCTCTCACACACACACACACACACAATTATTGCAATCCAGAGAGTAAACTTAGGCATAAAATATCCAATACAATAAAATAAGCTTATATAATTATATTTTATACAGTGAACGCATAGAAACTTATTTATTTCTTAATTTAGTAATGCTGCCCTGCGTGGTGTTTCTAAATGAAGAAATAAATAAGCATATTTCGAGCAATAAAATCACACAATGAAAATAATGCAATAGTAAAATCACACCATTAAAACTCATTGGCTATCGTATTTATGAGATAGACCAGGTTAGAAAATAAGCTCCACAAAGAGTACTGGAACTCTATTGTTGCAAGATATGGTAACAGTAATTTTAATTTCTCTCTTCCCCCTCTTTTACTCAAGAAAATCAAGGTAGAGTAATCATGAGTTTCTTTCTCATCTCCTTATCCCTTTCAAGGCTATGTTGGTGTTTATCAAACTGTTCTTGCATTCCTTCTTCGAGGAAATCTACATACCCTTCTATGCTGGCAAACATTTTGCATAGATTCTTCTTTTTTTCTGCAAGGGAAGAGTCCATTTTTTCCAGATCAATCAAGTATTGAACCATTCATTGCAACAGGAACTGACAAAACAGCTTGTCAACCAAGCCTGACATAGTGGGCAGACAGAGTGACTGACCCAAAGTCAACCAGCCAGCTGAATAGATGCCCTCAGTAATTATCCCACATGTCTCCAATGACAGTATAACAACCAAGAACACCCAAATTATATTACCTTAGTCCTTAGGGTAGTACCAGCCCATCAAGCATTGGGGTTAAGACCATTTCTAGCTATAGAATGCCCAGCAGAGAATTTCTGTCTTCTGGAGATTCAGTGTAAAACCATTGGCTCCTTCATCCAGTCTATGCAGTCCAGAACCACTAATAAAAAAGTAAAAAATTAATTGCTTTTCCTGATTCAGATGAAAAGGAGAGATAGAATCAAATGGCATCTAGGTTTCGTTGCCAATTGGACAGATTAGGGCAGCCCAAATCTCTCTCTCTCTCTCTCTCTCTCTCTCTCTCTCTCTCTCTCTCCCTCTCTCTCTCTCTCTTTCTTTCTTAGATAGATAGATAGAGAGATAGAGATATAGATAGATGATAGTTACAGAACTCATTTGAAACAATTCTGTCATGATAACATGATGTGAAGGAAGTACATTATTTGCAGACTGATGCATATGCTACATTACATCACTTGACTCTGTTTTGATCCTAACTCCTTGGCATTCATGCCTCAATATGAGAACTGTGGAAAAGTCATGTATGTGTATTTGTGTGTGTGTATCAGGGGTGGGTTCTAACTTACCTCACTGCCGGTTCGCTTCCTCCCACGCCGCATGGCCACACGTGCGCCTCGCACACGTGCACACATGCATAGTGCAAAAAAATTTAAAAAAAAAAATTAAAAAGCCGAAAACAAGATGGCAACGCATGCGCAGTGCCGGGAACTCAGCTTCTGCGCATGCGCAGAAGAAAAAAATAACAATAATAATAAAAAATCAATTTTTTAAAAAAAAAAGATGGTGGCACCCACGGACCGGCACTGACCGAACCAGATCTGTGACATCATCGTGATGTCACCAGAAGGTCGCTACCGGTTCAGGCAATCTGGTCTGAACCAGGAGGAACCCACCTCTGGTGTGTATTTGTATGTTGTATTAGATTTTCTTGCAATGCCATTGCACATTGAAACTGATAGTGTTATTAATTATCTTTACCATTTTCCAATGATTTTATTGAATAGCAATTCCTGGCAATCTTGCATTCATTTACACTGCCCCTATAATCCAGAACCGTAGCAATTTTGTTTGCTATTGAAGAGTAGAATGGCTTTACAGTATACGACAGTGGGAGAATTTGGTGTTAAATTATCCTAATCAATGCTTCAATGAAATTGAGCTGTCTTTTTTCCCAGGGAACATAACTCAGGTTCAGTACCTTGCTCTTAATGTGGCAGCAATATTCCTTCTCCAGATTAAACAGTTCAAATATATGTTTATTACAGCCACTGCATTGTGCTCTCCTTGCTTAATGAATTCTGCTCTCCTTGCTTAATACAGTCGTCTCTCAGGTACACAGCCTCTTTCATTTAGTTATCCTCTACCTCCATGTACTTTATTTGTGTGCCAGTCCAAATAGAGATTCTAAGAACAAGCACTGGAAAAATATAACTCTGTTTCCAGCATTGATCCTGAAACATTTGCTGAGCTCTGCGGATTTGCAAGAATGAACAGAGCAAGGAAATTATCTAAGGAAGATTGCCCTAATCTTCCACACAGTCCTCCAAAATTCCTTTGATTATGACACTCCATAAAATAAATGCTGTGGAAGCAGGGTGTCAATTCACTTTGTGAACCCCAAAGAATCACCTAAACAAGAAACATTATTTTCCCCCCAACATGTATTAAGATGAAACTTGAACAATCCATTGATTTTTAAAAGTAGATTTAGAACAGATTCAGAGGGATAGTCACTTGCTCCTTTCTTCGACACTGATTATAAACATTGCAAGTTGTGGTTATTGACATTCTCTAGTCTTTATCACAGCTGGAAAGGCATAACGGAATGGGAATGATAGTTCATAATAAACTGCCCTTTGTTTATCAGTTTTATATTGCACTTTTTCATTCAGGAGCTCAACACAAAACTCTTTCCACCAATTTCTTTCCCAATCACAAATTTCTTTGTGGTTGAAAGAAAATAACTATCACAAAGTCATCCTGTGAATATCAGTGGCTAAGTATGGGCTAGAACTTGGGTCTTCCCTATACCAATTCAATACTTCAATCATTACTTGTTGTACGCAACCCAGAATCACTTCTTGTGAGATAGGCAGCTAATTTGATTAGCAAATTAATTAATAAATCATTACATCCCACTGGTTTCTGTTCCTTCCATGTATTATTCATATTAGAAGGCGAGAGCAAAGCTTTTTTTTTTTTTTTAAGTCTAGTTGTATTTATTTTGGCATAATAAATTCAGTCTTGGATAAAGAATGATGAAGGATCAGTCCATTATGGAGGAGATGCCAAATCCCAAACTTTAGAAAGTTAGCGGATCCTTGGGGATTCAATGGGGAGCCTGTTCAATGGTTGCACTGTGTTTAGATGGATGCTTTTCTTACAGAATCTTGCTTTTATTTAATTATTAAGTGTTTAAACATTTGTGATATTGTTTTAGTTGTTGGTTATATGCTGCCCAGAGTCACATACAGTATGGTGGCAACCATATGAATTTGTTAAATAAATACACTCTAGAAAAGCATTCAAAGTGGGTCAAGAATGGAACAACAGTATATGTATGTAGTTATCTCCAAAGTTCTGCATTCTGTCATTTTTCTGTAGATAATATTAATGGCAAGAGAGTTGGATCTAGGACATTCGAAGTCTCTCTTCCCAAAAAGTAACAAGGTAGCAGAGATATAGTGTCTGCTATTTCAAGGTAGACACTTCTGAAAGTCTATCCTTTTCTCCACAGATAGTTCTTTACCTAGAGTGGGAGAGTTCAGGATCTTGGGGTGAATCCTTTTCAACAGATTTTGTTTGGGAGATGTAATGTAATAAGTTGCTGCTTTCACAATTGTTATGTGACAATTAGCTCTTCTCTCTTGGCTTTGTTTTTGTGTGCATACCATGGGTCAATAAAAGGTATTTCATGATATACATAACAATAGATAAGACAGTGTATTTTGTACTATCAGCATGTAACAATTGAATCCTTTGCATAACTGTTAAAGAGAACTTAAAATGCTCCCCTAAATTATGCTTCATTTGACTAATGTGCTTAGCGTAATAGGGAGATAGATTTATTAATTATTTTATTTAATAGTTTCATACCAGGGGTGGGTTCTAACTTACCTTGCGGCCGGTTCGCTTCCTCCCACGCCGTGCGGTGCCGAAAACCCAGCTTATGCACAGAAGCAAAAAACAGCTTCTACGTGTGTGCAGAAGCCAAAAACCAAATGGCAGCGCCTATGGCACTGCCGAGAGACCCGGTTCGTGGGTGTGGCCAGCCAGCCATCGCTCCCGGTTCAGCAGGCGGGGGGAAATTCCCGCTACTGGTTCTATAGATCCGGTTCGAACCGGGAGCAACCCACCTTTGTTTCATACCCAATGCAATAGATAAGATCTAATAAACAATTCAGGAAAATTTCCAGTTTCAGTTTAGCAATTTAGTGCCTGATTGTCCCATTAAATCAATGTCATAAAACCACACAATATTAATTAAACATATCATTGGTCTGTGGGAGGCTTACCTTTTTCATTCTTAGAATTATTGTAATATTCACCTAGACACCTACATACAATAGGATGGGGCAATAAAAGTAAATGTAATCTCAGTTGTATGAGCTTCTTGAGCTAGAATAATTAAATCACATTATTTTTTTTTGCCATGTATAATAGTAATGAAAAAAATCTGTTCCTATCTATAGTTAATAAATGTGCTCATAAATTTTTACAGCCTTATTCTCAAGCGCTAGTTAATTCAAACATTTTTTTCCCCTTGTTTCACGTTCTGGGTACAGTGAAGGCATTCTTTCCATCTTTTGTATATCTGAGTTATCATGACAGACAAAGAGGACGAATGAAAAATGGCACTACAAATTTTATTTTAGCATTGTTAGCTATGCTGTTCACAATAGATTCATCCAGGTTAAAAGCTCATCCTAAGGGTCAGGTTCCTTCACTAACTTCAGCATGATGTAATACATCCAACTTTGTTTTTAGCATTAAAAGTTTTCCTTTACATTTGGGGAAAAGGGGTTGAGCAAGATGTTAATGGCCATTTTGATCAAATAGTAATAGTAGCACAAAAGATGTGGGGGAAGGAATGCACAGCTAGAACCACACAACACAATGGTAAATGTGTGAATGAGGGCAGAAAGGAGCTTTGGCACAAAAATGATCAAGCCATTTTGGCAGGATGAAATCTTGGCATGTTTCTCTGGCACAAATTGACTTTGCTGGCCCAGCTGTCATAATAGCCATTTTTTTTTTATTTTTTGCATCAAGTGAATTCTTGGACAAAAGATGCTTCATATAACATTTTCATTGATAAATCACATACTAGCAAATACACATAACATGAGGGAAACACGTACTGAAATTATTGCATTGTGAAAAAGGAAAATGTTATCTGAAGCATTTGCCATATTGTTCATTCACCCATAAAGCATGTGCAAATGGGCATTTCAGGTTCATATTTGTCAAAGCATTGGGAGAGAAATCTATTTCTAATTGAGCTGAAAATAAACTCACCCTGAGACTTGCATTCATTAGAAGGCAAGAAATGACGAGAGAAAGTCATGATATGGTTTTGATATTAGGGTTATGGATTTGGCTTTATGAAAATAAATCTTAGAAGGTCTGAGTTTAAACACAGTTCCTACATAACTTGGGGATCAAATTTTTTTTCCAATTTGGAATAACCATGTTGTTTCTTGGCAATATTTTGTGAGTCACTTGCCATTGCTATCTTTCTAGAACTGAGAAAGTTTGACTGGTGGATACATGTGATTTTGTTTTGGTTTTCTGGGGGAAACTAACAGACATTACTTCAGATGTCCAACCTGCTTTCCACTTAGTAGGGAAAGTTTATTGTTTTTCTAAGGAGGAAAATGCTTACTGCAGATCATCCTTCAGAGAAAAGATGTATACTCTTCATTGCACTGCTAATTGCATAAAGAGCTAACATAAAGGGTCAACAGTCAGTTCCTCGCAAATCATGTTCCTCTCAGTTTAGATTTATATTTTTACCTTTACTAACTGACACACTGATAGAGCTACTATTATTCTCAATGCAATCTAGTGTATGTGAGAACTACAGTAAGTCAATATGTAGGGCAATCATAGTGAAAAGAAGATGTAGTAGATTGCCAGTTGTGATATACAGTATACAGCATAATCTCCTATTTTCACTGTTGCAATATTTAAAAAGGAAATAAATCGCAAAATGGATGATGAGATATTATGCTAATAGGGGAAGAGGACTTCTTAATTGCCAACAGTATATATAACATAATGTAACTTGTTATGCATGTTTATTCTTACTACCTGATTCCACATATTGTAGAACAAATAACCTTTTATCGCTATGACAACTACAAGTCCATCTGCATAAGACACAGAATTGAGTGTTTCTATCCCAGAAATACAGCTGTGCAATTTGAATTGTTCTCCTTCCTCCAATTACCCTTAGGCCACATTTATATCCTAGGAACAAGTCATACGAAACCAAATGAGACTTGTTTCTGAGGAGGCCTGAGTAAACTGATAGATATCTTGATGCAATTGGTAAAAAAAGGCTTATAATCACAGCAAAACTCTAGCCCTCTGAAGGGTATTGCACATCACAGCTTGATAAGATTAAAAAAAAAACCACCTTGTTTTCTCTGACTATCTTATCAATGTGGTAGTCCTAGTAGACCCATCACCCTCCTTGCCTTCATGGATGCTGCTAAGACTCTGCTCTCTGACCCCCTGCCCTTCATTGGGTCAACAGGGGAGGAAGGCCCACATGTGACATTTTGTGATGGGGCTGTTGTGGTGTTTGGTATCATTAAGGGACTTTTAAATTGATATCGTTATTTCTTCATCTGTTGTTAGCTGCCTGGAGTTCTTTGATGTAATATGATTTATCAGTTCAATAGGAGCTCTGCTGGATCAAAATATTGGCTCACTTTATCCATTATGTTCTTTTCTCCCTGAACCAATGAGATAGCTCTTGGACGTTCACAAGTAAAAGCTGCAGAATGTAATCTCCCCATGCTGTTTATGCCAATTGAGAAATCACCAGGGACAGATTAAAAAATGTTTGCATCTTTCCATCATAGATATGTTTCATGCCATTTCAACAACAATCTGCACTTTAAAAATACTGCAATAGCAACTTGCCTTTTTTAAAAAATGTGTTTTGAATGTAATTATATAAAGGTATTTTGTCTCCATTTTATCCTGACTTTTATTAAATCAAACCAAAATAATCTGTTCACATCTCTTTAATCAATACTGTAATGAAATACTGCTTAAATTTTCTATATCCATATAAAACTACAGAAAATTTACCTGGTTTAATTATGAACTAGGATAGCTTTTATATACAGTATATATGTGGTGGTTAAATGCATATTTATTTTCTGTTCTTTGCATTCAGACCTTTCCTTCAAATGTGAAGTGGAGTGGAGTGGAGTAAAGTGTAGAGTAAAGTGTAGAGTAAAATGTAGAGTAAAGTGTAAAGTGTAGAGTAAAGTGTAAAGAGTAAAGTGTAAAGTAAAGTAAAGTAAAGTAAAGTAAAGTAAAGTAAAGTAAAGTAAAGTAAAGTAAAGTAAAGTAAAGTAAAGTAGGACAAACATTGAAACCCTCATTTAGGCAAGTAAGCTTTCAATCATGATTCTATGAATTACTCCTACATGTGTTTAAAAACACAAATCAATTGTGTATGAATTATTGATTTCTAAATTAGAGATGATTGTTTAATATCATTTTTTCCACTTTTCAGATTGGCAACGCTTGTTTAGGAAGCCAGAGTAATGTAACAGATCCTAGCATGCAGGTATGAATCTTGAACTTTTTATACATTCTGATCACCCAAATTAAATTCCTTCTTTCTCCCTTGTTATATGAATCATCAGCTTTGAAAGAGACACCATTTTCTCTACAATATTATTTTTAGCCTTTGGGTGTTTTGTTTTGTTTTGTTTTTTCTTTTGCTTTGTCTGAAACTTCATTTCTAATCTATAACTCTAAATTATGTAAGGCAAATGTTACAGGAAAATGTATTGATGTAGGACAAAGACAATGAAGAAAAACTTAAAACTGAGGCCCTCCTATCACAGCTTTTTATTCATTATCCGTATTAGTTGATATTGGTATAGTCCAGTATTTTTTATTTTATATTGAAATAATCTGGTATTTTTTATTTATTGATACTATACCACGGTTTAATTTGGCAACATGTTCCTATTTTAGTTTGTAGAAATCAATACTGGATAAAAATGTAGAAGCCAGCAGTCAGGGCATTCATAACTACATATGAATCACTTTGCTGGAGTAACCTTCTTGTACTAAGGGCATTCTACCCAAAGGAGAAGAATGAACAATTTTAACATTATAACCACTGAGACATAGATTTGTGATGGCTCACATGTTGATATGCCTTTTTCTTGTAAAGTTGCAGATATCACAACCATCTAGATAGATTTCTGGAGAGTGTTGGGAGGAAATAGAGATCATCATCCACAATGACATCAGTAATATTATAATCAATCAGTCCTGGAAGACAAATGTAGGCTATTGAGAAGTCCAGGACTACCAGAATATTTTCATTCTCAAAAATTATATTTGTATCCTGCGCAGGGTTACAGAGAATGGAACCCAAAATTTCAACATATGGTTCAATTAATGACACTATACTAAGATATTTAGAGACATATTTTCCATGCTTTTAAATAGAAAATGAGTGATTTGTCATAGCAGGATATCTCATCTCTATATTCCAATGTTACTGCAATTTTCATCTTCATTTTCTAGAAAAATAAATTTAGCCTTATATTTGTCCTAACCACTTTTCAACACACTAAGAAATTTGGAAGTATTGTAGCATAATCTAATAGATAATAGGAAAAGTCAAATTTTACAGATAAACATGTTATTTGCAACAAAATTGTATATTTTTCTTCTCTCTGTTATTTCCTGTTATAAATTTAAGATGGTAGTGGTCTGTCTTCCTTGCCTTGTCTATATTGTAAAAAATATATAGAACTTCTTGATAATATACTATAACAAAACAATTTTGTTCTTCTCTGCTGCACTCCAACAGTCTACCAAGTGATAGGATTATATTTAAAAAAGGAATAATTTCTAGATTTTCCATCCTAGTCCATATTTTCCCAAGAAGTTAATAAAACATTTTCTGGAAAACCTTCCTAGTGCACAGAAATTGGTGTTTAGCTATTTAATGAGAAATATTTGCTATATTGCCTTGTTACTCTGGATTCCACTCTATATGAATGTACAACCCAGGCATACAAGTTCTCATTGTGCTCCATTTTCAACTGCTCTGTTCTCCACTCACACAAACCATCTGTACAATGTCTTCCCTTTAGTCACATATTTCTTTCCCCAAGCTAATCCGACTTGAAGAAAAAGGCAACAATTCATTATGTTATTTCTGCTATATTAATTATCATGGCTGATCAATAGACAAGCACACAAATGTGGAATTATTTTTAGTTAGGAAGGATTGGGCAGCTGATAATTTTCTTCTATTTTTCTTTATGATTTTTTTTACACTTCTTCTGCAAAGGAAATATTCTTTATTGGCAATGGCAGTTTTGCGGTGCAATTTAATCTATTTATTTGCTTTTCAAGGGGACCTAATTCTCCAAATTGGAGAGTTTCCCTTTGAAGCAGATCAACCTTATTCTTTGGTGTCCAAATTTATGTTTCCATTCCTTGCAAGTCCCATTGTAACATTTGAATATTGATTGTGTTTTCTTCATTATACCCACAGAAATCACACAGTCCTCCATGGATTAAACCGGAAAATAACAAATCAACCGAGAGAAAAGGAAGCAATGCTGAAGAGTCAGCTAAAATCAATGAAAAGACTCTGTAAATGCCATCTTGCTATCTTTAAAATATTATTCATTTGCTATCGTCTTCATCTTTTTAGTCCAGAGGCATGAAAATGTACCAGGTTTCTAGAGCATGCAATTTTTTCACTATTTTATGGATGTTTGTAAATTAGTCAAGAAATTTCTGAAATAGATTGACTACTAGTATCTTTCAGCAATAATCCAACACAAATGGATGTTTGGGAAAAAAATGCTTTGTAATACAGTCCAGTTTTTTGAAATATTATTCTGCCCTGATCTGTAACTTGCTTATTATAAATCACTCTGTTTTGTAAAGAAAAGCTATTAAGAAGTTTTATTTTATTAACCAATTCTGTTTTGTAAGTATCTTTATTACATACTAAGGTCAAAGCAGAGAAACAAGTGACTCTACACTTATGCACATATTTATTCTGACACAGTAGTGTCTGTATTTCAGAACAAAATACTTACCTATTTCAATTTTTTGATCCTCTGGAATTGTTATGTAACAGGGGTGGGTTCCACTTACCTTCCCCACCGGTTCGCATCGTGATGTTTTGCACGCAATTTTGCTTCTGCACATGCTCAGTTGCTGCAATCAGCCTGAAACACAGCTGAGGATCAGCTGTGCTTCGGGCGAAGGAATAAAGGTCAGTATAAACCCGGGAGCAGGTGGGAGGGCCCTTTTTCAAGCAGCAGAACAGGAAAAAGCTTCCAAACAGTAAAACATTCACAAAAAAATCCCCAAAAAATATGGCGGCGCCCAAGGACCGGCACCGACCGAACCACATCCGTGACATCACTAGCGGGTCATTAACGGTTCAGGCGATCCAGTCCGAACCAGGAGGAACCTGTCCGAACCTACTACCTGTGTAGTAACCATTTGGTTCCAAGCAGAATCATGTGTGCAGAGCAATATTTATTATCCAAACAACTATTGAAAGTTTTGGAGATTACATCTAATCAAATAAAATAGATTTTATAGCAGATTGGTATGGAAAACAGCTCAGAAAAAGATTGGTAGTAATTAAATCTCGTTAAAAGTAAACAGGGCTTAAGATGATCAGTTCATGTTATAATTCTGTACAATTATAAAATTGTACAGAAAACACAGTTGGTTAAAATGGTTGAAGCAATACATTTAAGAATCATTCTCTTTGAACTGTAGCCTGTTTCTTAGTTATAGTCTTCATATAGATTTCATGACTTTGAATTCCTCCTATGTAATTATGTCCAGACATATAAATAATTATTTTCTACATAATAGATAAATAGAATTCAGAGGAAGAAATAGTGTTCATTTAATGCAGACATACTAATTTTCTATTATCAGACCAGTGGTGGGTTTCAAATTTTTTTACTACCGGTTCTGTGGGCGTTGCTTGGTGGGCGTGGCAGGGGAAGGATACTGCAAAATCTCCATTCCCTCCCCACTCCAGGGGAAGGATACTGTAAAATCTACATTCCCTCCCCATTACGGGGTAGGTTACTGCAAAATATCCATTTCCTCCCGATCAGCTAGGACTCGGGAGGCAGAGAATAGATGGGGGCAGGGCCAGTCAGAGGTGGTATTTACCGGTTCTCCGAACTACTCAAAATTTCCACTACTGGTTCTCCAAACTACTCAAAATTTCCACTACTGGTTCTCCAGAACTGGTCAGAACCTACTGAAACCCACCTCTGTATCAGACGTTTGCCTTCAAGTAATAATGATCACATGGTTAATATGTCAAAATTTGTTTTTAGGAAGTTGTAATTTTTCCTACATTGTACTAATAACAGCTTTTGCTAAAAATAATGATTATGAACAACTTCCTTACACTAACACAGTACATCTTATACAACTGGTTTCTAATCTTTAGCAGTACACTGAAAAGAACTTGTGAAAATTCCCTGTTAATTTGATTGGGGAGTGGAATATCCTTGTCCCTTATTAATGGAGACAGAATCCCATAGATATATTATATGTCACACACTGATAGTCTATAATTCTAGTTTTCATTTTACATGAGATTCCTCTTTGCCCATCTGCTCATCCTCATATCCATTATCTGAAACAAAGAGCTAAAGCAAGCTAAGCACTGGTGGTGAATTGCTGGGCCCTTTAAGGGCCCTGTGAATAGAGATACCAAAGGTACCACCTTCAACACCCATGTCATGAGCATGAGGATTGGGATGGGGGTGGTGAAAAAATCTAGCAAAGTTTTATTGCTGGAGTGATTCATGAACAGAGTGTAGGTCAGGTGGGCGTGGCTTCAGATTGCCGTGGCTTGGTGGTCAGGTGACTCATTGGGCATGCTTGGTGGTCATGTGACCGGGTGGGCATGCTTGGTAGTCATGTGACTGGGTGGGCGTGGCCAACTTGTAAAATGTGGTGAAACTCACTTAACAACGCTCTTGCTTAGCAACCAAAATTTTGCTCAATTGTGGTCATAAGTTTTCTTCCTTTCCTTTCCTTTCCTTTCCTTTCCTTTCCTTTCCTTTCCTTTCCTTTCCTTTCCTTTCCTGGGAAACGGCTCGGAGACAGCTGCTGCAGTGGGCTGGGGGAATGTTAGGGTCACCCCAATGCGGGGAGAAAGAAGGGGGGACAGGGGGCTGGGGGAGAGCACCAGATCCTCGGCCCCAGGAGGATGACACGCCAGTGGGTCAAAGCAAGGGTCGCTGCCCAGCTGGGATGAGCCGGAGCAATGCCGGCAGGTAAGGGGGAAGCCTTTTTTGGGCTCAGCTCTGCCCCGCTCCCTGTTTCGTCCTCTGAGGCTTCCCGCAGGAGCAGGAAACACCTCCCGCAGCGGCAGCGGCAGGAGGAGGAATGGCCGCCCATCCATAGCCGGTGAGCCAGGTCACTTTGCGTGAGGAGGAGGATGCGGGCTTTGGAAGGGGATCCAGGGTCCCCTCACGGTGCTCGGGGGACGCAGAAGGCCAGACCTAACAGGCTCCCTGGCGGCTTTGTGCTTCCAAAAGCGGCAGCTGCGGTCTCTTTAAATCAAGGTTAAATCACCCGTTGCTGCTCTGGGTGGCGGTGGTACTGAGGGCCCGACGTTGGTGCTGCCCGGGCTAGCCAGTCGCCATGCTCTTTGCCCTCTTTTCAGGCCAAAAAGCTGCCGGACACTTTGGGGAGAGGGATCGCTGCCAAGCGCACTCTCTCCTGGTGCAACTTGCCGAGCGGATTCTTCTCTGCCCCTTTCCGTCTCCACCAAGGGCCGCCTGCTTCCAAAGTCTCTCCCCCCCACCTTGGCAGTCAAGCTTTTTCCCTTTTCGCACCCAAGCTTTCAAATCATATTTCCGGCTTCCGAGCTTTGAGGTTTCTATCTGCGGAGCCCCCAGGCAGCTAAAGTTCAGGTCGGGGCATAGATGGATCGGAAAGGGGTGGGGAAGAATCTGCTCAGCAAGTTGCACCAGGAGAGAGACCGCTCGGCAGCGATCCTTCTCCCCAAAGTGTCCGGCAGCTTTTCAGCCTGAAAAGAGGGCAAGGAGTGTGGTGACTGGCTAGCCAGGCCACCACCCCTCTCAGACCCAGAGCAACAGCAGCTGCATCTCCACCAAGGGCCGCCCGCCCACCCACTCACTGGCTGGGCTGGGCTGGGCTGGATGCTGACCTCGGAAGGCAAGCGAGTGTGGGGGACTGCCAGGAAGGCTGCTAGCTCCTTTCCCCGTGGCTGGTCTGCCCCAACATGCTTTCCTGCCTTCCACATAGCCTTCCGCTTGCCTGCCTTCACAAGCTGGCCACAGGGACACCGGGAAGGCCGCATGGAAGGCAGGAAAGCATGTCAGGGTTGTGGGCCACAGGGAATGGAGTACGATAGGCAGGCTGGGATGGTGGGGGGGCAGGGGCAGCTAGGTAGGCCGCGACTTCGCAGGCTTACCAGGCAGGCAGATCAGGGGCACAGCACTTCAGGCAGGCAAGCTGCAGAACAGAGACTGGGCGGGGCAGGGCGAGCGAGCGGTGACTGGGGGACCAGTTCGGGGATGTGGCCAGCCAGCTGTCACTACCAGTTCTCTGAACCACGGTTGGCCACCGCTACCAGTATGCCCGAACCGGTCCAAACTGGGAGCATTTCACCCCTGCTTACATAGGACTATTCATAATGGTATTTAAGCCGTAATGGTGCAATGGTTAGAATGCAGTATTGCAGGCTAACTTTGCTCACAGCCAGGAGTTTGTTTCTGACAGGGTTCAAAGTTGACGCAGGCTTCCACCCTTCTGAGGTTTGTAAAATGAGGACCGAGATTGTTGGAGGAACTATGCTTACATTCTAGAGGACAATTTAAGTTTTAGCACAACCACTGAGAAGGGTAATGCCAGTTTTATGCAATAAAAATGCAGTTATTGCTGTAGCTCACAAATGGGTTATACAGCATAATAAGGAACACAAAGAGCCGAGGTGGCGCAGTGGTTAGAGTGCAGCACTGCAGGCTACTTCAGCTGACTGCTAGCTGCAGTTCGGCAGTTCAGATCTCATCGGCTCAAGGTTGACTCAGCCTTCCATCCTTCCGAGATGGGTAAAATGAGGACCCAGATTGTTGGGGGCAATATGCTGACTCTGTGAACCGCTTAGAGAGGGCTGTAAAGCACTGTAAAGCGGTATATAAGTCTAAGTGCTATTGCTAAAGCATAAATGAGTGTGGATCAGGTTAGTCTATACAAAAATATGAAAAGAAAATCATCTGATAGCTGACAACCTCTTTAATCATAAATAAATACACTGTACCCTAATACCATGCTTATCCATCTTCTGATGCATCTCCTTGGTAGAAAATCCATGGTTATAAGATTATAGAAAAGGTACAAATGTGAGTTGCTTAAGTATTTGCCACAGTTACAGTTACACATTTTGGAGCCTTCTTTCACTAAGTATGAATATGTTTCTTCATGTAATACGTACCACTGAGAATTTAAATTGCCCAGTTAGTCATTTCAAAAGAGGTTACAAACACCATTTCTAAAAATTAATCTTGTGGCAGCATCAACTATTTCACATTCAATAAAGGAGTAGAGGTTTTTGTAACGGTGATGACCTACACATTCAGTAAAATCAGCCTTTTAGAGTAGAGAGACCTAACTTCTACTAGCTCAAAGATTATATCAGTCTTTTTTTTATAGATATAGATTTATATAGATTTGTACTGATATATAGATATTTTACAGCGGTATACTACAGAAGTGGATGGTGACAGAATCTCTTCTGGGAGAGGGTTTCAGGCATTTTACAGAGTGAATTGATGTCTTGCAAAAAAAGCGACAGCGTTTGTTTTGTGTTTGTATGATTTTTGCCATATCTACTCTAGAAGGGGCTATGGTGGGTCAAAGTAGGAATGCTTGCAGATAATTACACGGCCACACTTCTTGCCCTCTTTACTAGAGACTGACATTAAGGGGAGCTAAATTACAGTAGATCTAAACATTCACTTTTCTTTTTCTTCCAGTGCTTTAGTTTGTTTTGGGGTGGTTCAGAACATTTGAAGAAAATAGCTATGAAGCTGCCTTCCTCAGCTTCTGTAGCATTTGATTTTCTCAGGTGTATTGTCTGCAGGAAGAATAGAGTAACTATTTTAGTTCCCATGACAACTTTATCATCACCCATTGAAGCGTCTTTGCCAAAAGTTGCCTTAAGGCAGGCAGTTGAAATTCACTTGGCAATGACAGAGGCAATTCTTTCTCAATGGATTTTGATTGTGAGGAATTGTTAAATTTATATTTATAATTATTAGCAGCACACTTTCTTTCTAGCAGGAATGGGGGATTTTAGTGTGAACCTTTGAATCAGTACTCAAGTCAACAATCTATTCCCTTCAGAAAATTATTTTTCCCTAAAATTCAGAAATACAGTTCTTCTGTATTAGAAGAATACAGACTACACAAAGATAAACAATTTTCTGGTTATAACTATCTGAACCCTTTCAGTCTGGCTTTAGGCTGGGGTATAGCACTGAAATGGCATTGGTCACACTTAATGACCTTTGAGGGCTCAGGATGGAGGAGATGCAACAATTCTGGTCCTCCTAGACCTCTCGGAGGCTTTCAATACCATCAACCATGGTATCCTTCAGGACCAGCTTCTGGGGCCAGGAGTGGGAAGCACTGCGTTATGATAGTTCTTCTCCTTCCTCTGTGACCAGTTTCATTTGGTATTGGTAGGTGATAAGACATCAAGCTTTATGTCTCTGCAATGTGGAGTACTCCAGGATTTGAATATTTCACCACTTCTTTTTAACATCTACATGAAACTGCTAGGAAGATCATCTGTTGATATGGGGTCCAGTATCATGTTGATGATACCCCATTACATATCTCCAGCCTTGGCTGGTCTGATGGCAGTGCTGCTGAGTGTCTGTAGGCTGTAGACTGTAAGGGTATGGATTGAGAGGAACCAGCTTCAACTCAAGCAGGTCAAGATGGAGTAGTTCTGGGGTTTTGTCCCAGGTCCAGGTGACATTTCATCTTTGACTCTGACAGGATGGCACTTCCCCAGACTGAACTGGTGTGCAATTTGAGGGTTTGTTTTCCTCCTCAAGGAGCAGGTGGCAACTGTGACTAGGGGAAATTTGCACTTATTCATCTAGTGTGCCACTTGTATCCTTTTCTGGACTGGGAAGCCTTGCTCATGAACACTCATGCCTTGATTACCTCTCATTTGGATTACTGCGATGTGCTCTGCATGGGGCTGCTCTTGAAGACCACCCAGAAAGTTCAACTGGTCCAGAATACAGCAGTGCATACAATGATGGGTGCCCCTAGGTTTACACCTCTGTTTACACTGGCTTCCAATTTCTTTCCAAATGCAATTCAAGGCATATGGGGTTGCCTCTACCTAAGGACATCTATCTGTCCTATCAGGTTTGAAAGGGTGGGAGTGCTCCTAGTCCCTTCCTTAAAAGGTTATCTGAGGGACCGTCTCTTACCAGTCACATCTGCCCAACCCATCAGAGCGGGGAGGCAGGGAATGCTGCGGGTCCCATCCCCTAGGGAGATACACCTGGTGGGACCCAGAAGAAGGGCCTTCTCCGTGGTGGCTCCCTCTCTCTGGAACATCATTCCCCCAGAGATTAGAACGGCCCCCACTCTAATACTCTTCCGGAAGGCACTGAAGACCTGGTTCTGCCAGCGGGCCTGGGGAACCCAGAGCGGGATGGAGCCCATTAAATGGCTCATTTGATCTGCTGTCACCAGGGCGGGGGGTGGGGGTGATTTTACTCTATTCTATTAATTTATTTGATTCTTTTTATTAGTTTTATTGTTTTAAATAAGATTTTATATTCTGTAAGCCGCCTTGAGTCGCCATGGGCGAATAGTGGCAATATAAATTCAATAAATAAATAAATAAACATGGCCATCTTATGGGAGCTAGGAAGGGTATCTTTTCCATGGCAGTCCCCACCCTAAGGAACAGTCTTCCTCTGTAAGTTCCAGAATGCATGCCTCTTTCCCTCCTAGCTTTTCATAAAGCACTGAAGAACTGAATTCTCTCAAGTGCTGGGATAAGATAGGTCACTGCATATTGAAAGCTTGACTTGACGCCAGGTTTTTATTTTATGGTGTTTGGTTTTAATAGTTTTAATATGTTTTTTACATTATTTTAATTTTTGATTGGGAACCATCTAGGGCTTGTTATAAGATGGGTGGCTGTATAAATGTTTTAAATAAAATAAATACATTTATAAAAATGTATTGTATCAAAGGAAATTGTCTGCAGGAAATCTGCACATTAGGAAGAATTGCAAACAAAAGGGTGCGATTTTAGAGATATCAGTGCTCTCTTCATACTGTCAATTCAGTGCTTTCAGAAGAGTTTATTTTTCTTTTTATACATCTGAAATACCAGATGGAAAAGAGACAAGAGTATCTTGGGTGATTTTGTATTTTAGCATCTTTTGATTAATTTTGTCTCTTGGGTTGGCATCATAATTATATACATGTACACATTTTTCAAGCTCTTTCTGATCAATGCACTTTGAGCAGAAGAAAAGTCTTGCATCTTTCGGTTCTTAAAGGATTCTAATCTCACACACTCAATCTAAATGAAACTTTAAAGAAGAAATCTTTCAGCCCAGCCAAACAGCTAATTTAGTATGGAAAAATAGCTGCACATGAGCACACACAATGTTCATTTCAATTGTAAAGAAATATGAACGTAGACCTCTGAGCATTCATCTCTGGGAATGAAGACAACTGGTTTATTATTTAAATGTTAATGCCAAATTTTGGGATAAATGAGACTGTGAATCAAATGTATGCAAAAAAATGGAAGTGGTGGGTCTCAAACACATTTTTACAACTCTAATACATGTTGTAGGGCAAACTGGATTAATATTTCTAAATAAGAGGAAAAAACCTGTCTCAGAGCAGTGTCAGCTTTTTATAGGAAGAAAGCAGGAACTCCTCTTTTCTTCTTCAGGGTTTGCCCAGCAGTTTTTATAATGCTGAATGTTTTACCATGTTGATCACATGGTTAACACAGGCAGGGAGTCAAAGCTGTGACATGAAGGAAGTGAAGCATTTAGCCAAGGGTGATTTATCAACCAAAGACCAAACTACATTACAATAGAATTCCCCAACCTTGAGATCTCCCAGAATTCCTAGCAATTGGCACTAGTCTGAAGAAAGAACTGTGAACCATATACTGTATATACTTCCACTTGAACCTTTTCTCCTTATGGAGTCTCAGTCCGAATCTCACCTGAACTGTCCATAGAGATTAGTTTTCTTTTCAAAAGAAACCTATTCAGATTAATCCTGTACCAAAAGTCTTGTTTCATTTGGCTTTCAGTTACCCTTATATGAGGTCCTGGCCAGTAGTGGGTTCTAAACCCCATTGCTACAGGTTCGCGTGCGCGCTCATGCATGCACGCAACACTTCTGTGCATGCACAGAAGCTACTGCGCATGCATAGAAGCATCCCGGGCGGGTGGGCGGAGCATCCAGGGTGGGTGGGTGGAGCCTCCTGCCACCGCCGCTACCGGTTCTAAGAACCGGGCCGAACCGGGAGCAACCCACTGCTGGTCCTGGCCCATTTCCATCAGCATCCTGCCCTTCACAGTATACAACTTTGCATTCTGTCTTATCTAATCCCATCTTTTACACTCCATGACTTCTAAATAAATTAAATTCAAATGCAGCCTTCTGGGATAAGAGAATGGGAATATAGACATATGAAAATGTGTCCCCAAGTGTTCATTCACTACTCCAATCAGGGTAATTTCCGATTTAGGTCAGGAAACTTCAGGTCAGGAAAATACTCTGTTGATGAAATAAATCTATCTCCACATATAGAAGCAACTTAACATTAGCAATTTATTGCATCATTGAATTATAATTATGGTGCTAGTTGACTGCTATGAACAGGGATGGCTATGTGGTGTTAAAATGATAGGAATAATCTTTTTAACAAAAAAAAATGTAAACGGGAACCAAACTTACTGAAACTTAGCATTCCTGTATTCTTTTGAAGATAGAACTCTTACTCAACATCTTAGGTTCATTGTATCTTATTTATTTGGGAAATAACCCCCTTTAATTTTTAAACAGTATAGGTTGCATTTTAAGAAAGGATCTGAATTTCCTTTCTTGATCTTTTCTCCAATCTTGAACCCTTGACCTATTGCTGCCATCCATATTTCCCATTTTGCAATCAGTTCAATCAGCGCTCTGGAGTTTTTCCACAGAATGTCTTATGTGCAAAAAGACTAAAGAGACCATATCTCAGAATACCCCCAAAGAGCTGACACCTCTCTTTTCTCACTGCCCATATGCACAACCAGATTGCCTTAGCATGAGTAGAGGCCATTGACTATTTCTCAAGAGTTAGAACACAACATATTATCTTTCACCCATACCCAGACCCTAAGGAAGACAAGCTCCGCTGGTCTTTATTTGCCACATAGTGCTTATATTGATGTTTTCTAACTTGGACCATCAAACTGGTGCTGTCTGATGTCCTGCTGTGTTTTATGTCATAGTAGGCAAATACCTCCACTCCATCTGGTTACTGTGCAATGTGGCAGAAACACCCTCTTTCTTCCAGGCACTTTTTCTTTTACTGCAAGTTCACCAGAGGAACTGAGGAAAAACTGGGTTTTCTTTTGCTTACTTTGCTTTTTGCATGTTCACCAATGGAACAGCAAAACAATGCAGCTGCCTTTTCTTTTAGCTAGCTGAAATTAACAAGATTATTGGACTTTTCCCTTGTAACCCAAGCAATAAGGGGAAAAAATGGTAAAATGTTTTTATTTATTTCTTTTCTTCAGTCCAGGAGGACTAAAGAAACAGGGCAACGTACTCACAGGAGTTGTGATAAATGTGGCCATTCGACTGACCCACAGTCAAAGCAGGGGATGGAGTTGAAACCTTGATGGGATATCTTAACCTGTCTTCATTTGCAGCTCTTGATGTATAGGAAACAAACAGCTAAAGAAGACAGGGCAGAAGAGCCTTGTTACTCTATTCAGTGTCCCTGTTGGGCTTTCAACTTTGCCAATTTCTAGGCCTCTACCTTGGTTTTCAAGTGATATTACCAAATTAGCGTAAAAGCATTAGTGTAAAATCTCATACCAAAGGTGACTTAGACAAAAAAAGCTTTCATTGCAGCCAATGGAAGGTTTTTTTTATTATCATATAACTGAGAGGGGAAGATATATTTTTCCTCATTGTGTACTGCTTTCCCAATTAAAATCCCCTTGTGCCTGTAATTAAAGGAAATTTGATGATGTAATTGCAAGCGATAGTGCCATTTGTAGTTGACCCTTACAGCAGGACATGGTCCAAACCTCCTAAAGAAACATTAATGTTAAAATAACTAGACTAATTAGCCATGGAGCAAAAACAGAGGGTTTCTTTTAAAGGAAACATTGCTAATGTTGATTAGCAATTGAAGAGGATTCCATCGCAGTTCTTGTAAGGAATGAATTTGGATAATATACTGAAACAAAGTAAAAGCCAGACTAAGTAATATCTCAGTCCCTGGAAAATTCTATGCAAAGAGACTGGCTTTGCATTATTTTCCACAAATTTATAAGAATTTATAAAATGACTTATAACAACTTTGGGATTAATAAAGAATAGAGCATCTCCAAGTTTGTGAAATTTATTTATTTATTAAATTTATACGCTGCCCATCTCGCTACCTACAGTGACAAGTTACATGGTTAATGTTCAAACAAGTGGGAATGTCATATCCACTGGGGTCCAATTTTTCTTCATATTTTTAATTTTTAAAATTGGAAAAAGTATTTTCTGGGTCAGAAACCCATTTTCAAAATGGACAGTTTCCCTGATGTAGTAGGTTAAGGAGATAGTATTTTTGTTCTTAAAAAGATCATTGTCTGGCACAAAAGAACAGGTCCACGCGTAAAGGTCCAATTAAACAGATTTATTGCTACTCAGGCCTATGCACAGGAATCTTCTCAACTAATGCTTAGCATCTTCTTGGAGTTAAACAAGGGTCAACAGAATTCAAGGGAATTCATGAGAATGTTTTGCAAAATATGGTGTTGAGCAGTTTGAAAACTTTTACTTCAATGTAAAGAGTGCTCTTTTGTGACATTTATGGTTCCTGGTACAAAAACAAAGGACAGTTTTGTACATCCTGATAATGGATATTGCAATTTCCTAGGTGCAAGCATTGCAGCAAAGACTAATTGCAGGAGTTCTTTACTGCCTAGCTGCTGACCAAGATCTTGCTAAACAAAATGGATGTAAACAAGAGTTGCCTTGAAGGCACACTTCAGTGACTGGTTGGAAATACAGTGGATCTTGAAAACAAAAGCTTCTTACTATATACCTGCTTGATAAAATCTGAATATGATCTTCTTATGCTGCTTGTGACACGTTTAATTCTCTGATTAAAGGTCTCTAGGCATTGTTCCAACTCTTAAAACAGGGTGATGAGTGTAGGCAGAAGTGAATATGTAATGGAGGGGTGTCATAGTTCAAATACTGCAGCTTCTTCCATCGCAGTTGTCAGGTCTTACAAGTCATATGCCCATATTTTTAATGTGCCCACCAATTTAATTCAGTAATCTTGAAATTTAGCAAAATGTAAAAGGAATAAAACATCCTTATCTTTTTCACCCTATTCTTTTAAATGCTTCCAGTTTGCCTCCTTATTTATATTAAACAAAACTCTGAATACTTTCATCTTTCCATCTTCCATACTTTCCATCTTCAAGACTGTTTTAATAGCTTCTACTCATTATTTTCCAATTCTTTGATTTTATTTTAAAATCTATGAACTGTGCACTGTAGGATCACTTGTTCCTCCCTCCCTTTCTTCTTTTCTTAGATTTATATCTTGCCTTTCAATTAAGAGCTTTTCCTTCTTCTAGGATGGGCTGAGAGATAATTGGCCCATAGTAACTCTATGAAGCTGAACTACAATCTGAACTTCTTAGTCCTACAGTTTTAGCACTGTTTGCATACAATAGAGGGCACCCTAACTTTTAGAACTCCTCCCAATGGTTGAATTTCTTTTTCTAATGGAAGCTGAAGCGGAAAAGGAGATGGTGAAAATTAGGCAGAGTTAGTTTCATTCAAATGCTTCTTGAAATGTAATGCTGTATATTCATATCTCTTGTATTACAGGAAGAGTGCTGAAATCCATAATTTTTCTTCTTTTTGCAATGCAGTTTGCAATTTAAAAATGCATAAATCAATTATATATATATATA
>QLTV01004097.1:1518034-1529275 GCA_003457575.1 Thermophis baileyi
GAAGATAGATAGATAGATAGATAGATAGATAGATAGATAGATAGATAGATAGATAGATAGATAGATAGATAGATAGATAGATCCACTGTCATAATACTATGTAAAAAGAAAGGCAATGACCTGCCACTTTGAGACCCTTCTAGCCAAGGAAATGAATACTTTCGTTTCTATAGTGAAACCATTATAGAAGTATGATCTTTCTGATTTGAAAAGTAATGGATGGTTCTGAGGTGCAGGATGAAGAGTTAAGTTTTCAGCCCATGATGAAGTGTTCAGTTTTTCTGCTTTATTGCAGGCACTTTTGGAATGTCAGTGGTTATTTGATATTATTGGTTTTTCAGACGTTGAAACCTAGGAAAGGAGTTGAAAACTGAGCTAATATCTCCAGTAATGCTATACATTGCACCTTTAGCATTCTGGGCAAATTCCCCATTGTTTCTCTGTCCAAGGACCCTTTCTTGGTTCCTTTATCCTTCATAATCCCTTTTGGTTGGCATCTATTCTTGGTCATGTTGCCATATAGTTCCCATCACTCGTAAACAATTGAGGAAGCAGCATGGCTTGCCTAAGTTGTTTCTCCTTGATTATTTGCAGACTCCATCCATCGCCTCATCCTGTATCCATATGAGAATATTGTATATTGGTGATTGATAAATTGATGTATTCTCCTTCCATTTAGACAGCTGCAAACCAAGTATAAGCAAGTGATAAATCTAAGAAACAATATCTGTTAAAAAATTTAAAAATAGAGCATAAGTAAAATAATTGGAATTTATCATTCTGATAAGAAGAGTGTTCTTCAAGCTTATCCAGTACAGTTCTATAAAAGTTACAGAATATTTATGGGCTTTGCATGCCCAATCTAGTAATTCAAAATTTCTGAAGGAGTACAGCAATGGATTTTTATTCAGAGCATTTACTTTCCAAATCAATGTACCATTTGTAAGCTAGTTCAAGTTCAGTGTGTTCACTCTGGCATGATGAGAATTCAACACTTGGGAGAAAGTGCTGTATACATTACCCATGCCACTTTTGGAAGCTTCCATCTTCAACTTTTCTAATTCCACTGTGTTCCTGTTATGGTTCCTTGAAACCTGACAAACTTTATTGGCATTTGATTTACCACTAAGCTGTGCCTTCTGCTACTCATTATTTCAGTAATTCAGAAATTCCATTTCTGAAATGGAATTCAGAAATATCACCATTCATTTGATTTGGCCCTTAGGGAAATTTCTGTTGGATATGTTAGGTCTGCCAGATTTCAGTTGCCAAAATCAGGACTACCGCAAGATGAAATAATTTTCTCTATCATCTTCATGCAAAATAGTTTTCTGAGTTTAGTAGAAGAAAATATAACAGTATAGAAGAACCCAGGGAATAAACCCATGAACTAAGTCTGTTCCAACATCCAGCTTCTTGAAAAAGATTGATTAATGTATTGATCATGTTCCACCCAGTCATTTGGGATCTCTTTAAAATTAACAACCTGTCCAAGATTCGCTATAGGTCATCAGAAAGGAGGTATTTTTTAGGGATAATCAATTACAAAGGAAAATTTCAAGTTGTACTATGTGCAGCTTACATTGTATACAACTAGGTATTTGGTGATTTACTATCCCTATCAGAAAAACTCCATATATTCTGAGAAGACAAGCCTTCAAATATTTCTGTTTCTTTCCCCCCAAAAAATCAGATGCCCTTAGGTCTCGAAATTTGTGACAACAATGTTATCCTCATAGTCCTTTAGCTCAAGAAGCTTTACCTCTTATTCTGAAAAAGACATTCTTGACGTGGATAATTAAAAATGCTATAAATATAACTCCAGGTGAAAATTTGATAATTGCATGTTTGGAACCAGATAAACACACATATCCTAGCTAGATTTCAGTAATTTTTTTTCAGTTCTGATGTCCTATCATCCTGCAGGCATATTGAAAAAGCTATTAATATACACACTCATTGCAGAGTCCATCAGGTTGCTGAACAAGGCTGTTATACTTCTTCATTGAATTAATTCATAGCTTCACTTCAGCTATAAATGTTGTTACTATTGTTCAAGTTTTAAAAAAGCTATTGGGGAACCTTACCAAGAAAAAGCTGATCTCCTTTCTTTTCCCTATTGATAATGATAGTGGTAACAACAGTTCTGTAGGTGGGTTCAGGGGTGGGTTCTGGATCCTTTTGCTGCTGGTTCGCTCAGGGTCGCGCCATGCGCATGCGCGCAGCAATCAAAAAATAGCTTCTGCGCATGCGCAGAAGCAAAAATTAGCTTCTGCGCATGTGCAGAAGCAAAATCCAAGATGGCGGCACCCACAGAGCCACCGATGGAACCGGCTCCATGGCGTCATCGCTGAGCTACTAACGGTTCTAAAGAACCAGTTAGAACCAGTAGGAACCCACCTCTGGGTGGTTTCATATGGAACGTCTTCATATGAAGTTCCATAGGATCATACGTAGCATATTTAAGACCTTCTCTTCTTTTTCTTGGTATTGAATCCCATTTTATTATTTTTATTTACCTTGCAGTTCATTGTTTTTCACAGAGATTGAGATGGCTAACTTGAGTAGTAACTACAAATATATCTCTCATTTGTCAGTAAATTCACTAACTGAAGTGTTCTTATGTAAAAAGAATCAAAGGTGTGTAAAAAAAAATTCACAGAAGCAAAATCATGCAGTTGGGCAAAACAGATTGCATTCTAGGAGGAATGGACAGCAATTAATAGCAATTGCAAATGTTAATAAGACTCTGCTTTTTAAAAAAAGGAAAGTAAAAATATATAGTGCAGAAGCCAGAATACATTCGGAAATGCTGCATACAGGAAAATAAGATATTGGGTGAATTTTTTTAGTACATATTGCAGTAGTTGGAAAATAATGTCTATATATTAGACAAACTTGTAAGTTGCAAGTAAAAAATTATATTGCTGTTTATTTTTTCTTTTATTTGGAAAATGAAATGAATAAAAATGATTGAACAGAACTGAATAATATATGAAAACCTATTACGCCAATGCAGATTAGATTTAGAAGATTTGTGCAAGTTTACACAAAATATGCTTTTTATGCAAGCAAGCATGTGAATATTTCTTTAAAAAAAACCTTCTTAATTCTTGAGAAAAGGAATCTGCGGCCGGGTTTCTTGAAATGATATCAAATCTGTAAATGACATGTAGGATTAAACTCTCTCTGGCCACATTTCCCCTAATTGGTAGCTATTATTTAGAAATCTCAATGTTTTTCCAAAACTACAGTTACCAAGGTTTCTTGAGATATATCTTTTAAGTGAAAATTACTTTGAAAGTTGCAACAAAGCTGTTAATTCTCAAGCCATTTATTTAAAAAAATGTGATTGCATTGATAGGACAATTGAAACTTTTAAAATTAAATGGCTACAGATTAGGACTTTAAAAACTCTATAATTTATTTCCTCTGTTCTTCAAGAAAAATGTAATGATAATGCTTAATACACGTAATGATCTCCTTCAAACTAATCCTAAAGGAAGTTAAAGGATACATCAAGAGAAAACAGACACATATTCTATATTGCTCCTAAATTAAAGGCAGATTAATGGCATTGATGCAAATGATGGGTTTATTCCAAAACTCTCATTTGTGTTTGTTGGAACATATCCTAAACTTGTGAAGTTCAAAAGCATAGAAACAAGCAGCTGGGTGTGTGTATGTGGGGGGGGGAAGCATTTCTTATCTGAAGAGTATTTATCAAAGAATTTAATGTGCCTTCTCTAGGGTGTCACTGCTTTGTACCAGACTCAAACGTAATACAAGGAACTAAATTACATTGCTTTTAATTTTTTTTTCTATGCAAATGAAATGACAAACTTCTGCAAGTTGTAGCATGTAATTAAATTTAGCAGGTGGATCTTTTTTCTAAGGGTCCAATAGCTTAATATTGTAATATTGCTTTTAAGGGGGCAAACAATCCAGCAATAGCAAAGAGTTGTTCACGGCCTGTAACATGGATAACAATTCTTTTATCAGAAGAAAACGTATCAAACTCGTATGCTTTCTCATTAGACACTGATCTATCAAAAGCCTATAACTTTATTTTAATGTTAACTTTTTAATTTTCCCAATTACCAGTGAATGAAAGAATGCCATTGTGTGGGACTAAGAAAGAGACTCTTTTGTTTCAATGATGAATTTAGAACATTTATCCCTTCCATCTGGATTAGATCACACTAACCCAGATAACCAAGCCAACTTAGTTTCAGTCATCTTCAAGAGATCTACCTCAAGGCCAAAGTCCAGCTTGGCATGATTCCAAGCAACTTTATTCAATAAGTGTATAGCATATTCTTCACATTAACCCTATAGGTGAATCTCCACTTCCATCTTGCCCAGGAAGGTGCAGGTCATTCTAAACAGGCTACAATATGGAGAGATACAGTAAATACTGACATTTTCACTCACATTACCAAGAAGGACAACAGTCTGGGTTTTGTTATGTATCTCCATTCCAGGATCATAGTTTCAGTCTCTTCCCATGAATTTATTCAGGGGGCTTTATTTTTTTTATTTAAAAAAAAAACCTTTAAGTTATTGAATTAAACTTCCACAGTATCTACTTACTCCATTAGATGTTTGTCCTTTTGGGTTTTGATCATTTTCGTGATAGTTTAAAGGTCTCCTTGGTTTCTCTAGTTTTCTTTTTTTATATAATCATCTTATTACAGAATATAATTGGGAAGTAAAATAAAAATAAAGTTACACAATACAAACTACAAAAAAGTGTGGAAAAGAAAAAAAGGATTAAAAAGAAAAAAAGAAAGTATATGAAGAAGCAATTCCCCATCCCATCACAAGTATAAACAGTTTTAATAACTTACCACCATCTCTTAAAATACAGCAGCTATTCTTTTCTTCCCATATCTCATCTCTTAATTATAAACAAAATTCAAAAGCCTCATCATTCAGGGCTTATCAGCAAAAGTCCATTAACGGTTATCAGAGATAACTACATATCTATTTTAACCTTGATCAGATGTCAACGCTATATTCCTTCCCTGTAGATCTTGTTTCTTAATCCTTTCAAATAATATCATAGTACTCAATTTCTTTTCATTTGTTTGTCTGTTCTCATAAAATCCTTCAAAACTTTAATACAACTCTTTTGTCCTCTTTTTTATACAGTAAAATGTACAAATATTGTACATTGAAATGCTTGTTTATCCCTTTAATATTTAATGTTAATATTTGTATATTCCTTTCAAATATTAAGACATCAACCGGTTTTGTTTGTAAGTCCACTATTTCATCTTTTTCCATATTATTCTTGTAATGTATTATATTTAAATCCACATTCAATTTCAGTCTTATGTAGTGTCACTTGTTCCTCTTCTATGACATCATTAGCACAGCATCTACCTATTCTTAAAATTAATTTCTGAGTCCATTGTTTAAAAATATATTTCAAAACATTCAGTGTTTTGTTCCATTCTTTGTTAACAAAATGAATTGAAGTATTCTTCTGTTTTAATTGCAATCTTTAGTTTCTTCTAGTTCCCTCTAGTGTCCAGCCTTCAAAATCCCATCTTATCCTATAGTTATTGTTTTCCCAAAGAATGCAAACAATGACAGTTTCCTACATAAAATATTTTTATAATTTCATTCCTTTATTCCAAATCCATCTGGACTCTTTAACTTTCAAAAATCAACAAGAACAATGTTTTTGTTTGCCCCTTTTTATCAAATTTACATTAGATTTGAACATGCTATTGGTTGTTCAAACATCTTGCCAGAGTAGACATTTCTTGATAGACATCTCATATACTTGTCACCTTATACATGTGCTGTGTATCAGATGGGACATTTTCCTAACAGTTAAAGGTGATAGAATTAAATTAGCAACATGGTTACAACTCTCTTGGGAGACATAGGGTCAAAGGGGTGAGATACTTGTTTGCCTGATAAAATTAAAATGTGAATATATTATCTGAGGATTTAAATAAAGAAGAATAGATTCCTTGGGTTGCATCTAGTTGCATCTATTTTCCAGCAATATATACAGTATATGTATATAGATACATATGTATAATTTTACCCTTTATCCCCACTTCTGAAGATCTCAAGTGGCTTACAAACAAGTAAATGTGATTTACAAATACATTAAAAAAAACATTAACAAAAGCAAGCAGGCTCTGATGTAACACTATCTGGGCAGCAAGATCTTCAAACATCTTCAAATGCCTTCCTAAAGAGCTCCCTTTTTTGCAGCTATTTGAAAGTATAATAGAACCAAGATGATTGGACTATCTAGGACAGAGGTCTTCAAACTTGGCAACTTTAAGACTTGTGAACTTCGACATAGCTGGCTGGAGAATTCTGGGAGTTGAAGTCCACAAGTCTTAAAGTTGCCAAGTTTGAGGACCCCTGATCTAGGAGTAGGCTGTTCCAGGTGCAGGAGACAACCATTGAGAAGGCTTGAGAAGAGGTACCCAGCAGATAGCATTCCTCAGATTTGGGACCATAAGCCAGCAATACCTGTAATTCAGTTTTTCCCACTCACTTTTTGCTGCCCAATGTCGGGAAACTCTGTTGTTTCTTTGAACCTTCTGCTGAATAAGCCAGATACGAAATAAAGGGTTAGTGTTTGGGGAGCTAAGATGTACAGCTTTGTGAAGAATAACAGAGGGTAAGGAGAAAATAGAAGAGGTAGTGTAAGACTTGGTGGTACAGGCTGCACTCACTCCCAGGCTTAAAAAGACCATAAAGTAAAATAAATCATCGGGTGATTCACTGAGTATCCATTAACCCTGAAAGATGAGAAGAAAAATTATATATATAAAGGTTCCAGAATGCCTTTCTTCTGCAGTAGGCAATGCACTGTTATGTTAAGATTTTATTTGTATCTGCAATTGATTCTGATCTGTCACATTTGAGACTCTTCTGCAAAGTCAAGTCATGAACTCCAAAGAGAAAGTTGTGATTTCTTGTCCAGATATGGGCGAAAGTTTGACAATTGATTTAACAGCTAATTTATTATGAAAAAAACTGCTGAAGTATCCCATTAGATTTCTGTTGCAACCCACAATGATTAGTTCACCTGCATTTAGGAACAGCCTCATTCCTTTTAAATAGCCATTTTCACAAATCCTTCCAAATACTTCTTAAGGATACAGAGTGTTATTAGAGCTGCAGATTTCACCACATTCTGTCTCAAATCCCTATTTTTTGAAATTGGATTAGATTTAGCTCACAAAATGCTGTTAAAAAACAAAGACATTTTAGCCATCTGTGTCTTTACATGCTAAATTAGAAGAGCTGTCTTTTGCCAATCAGAACCAGGACCTGACTAGATCAATCTAATCTCAGAGAGACTGGATTCAGCCATTTTCAGTAATCTAGTGATGGCCATTGCCCTCTGTGTGCTCTTAATGTAGTCCAAGTTATATTGTAGCTTTCAATTACCTTGACTGAAATACATCAAAGTCACTATCCTGTATAAAACCCAGAGCATCCAGGAGTACATCAGTCAGATGGTGCCCAAAGATGAGTTGCTGAGAGAATGCCTGAGGCAGCAGCAGATGTGAGAGTAAGATCAAGCAGAGGAAATGCCATGGCAAGACAAGACCCTGCATGGGATGTACCATCGACAAAGCTGAGATGACATACTTGGGAAATCCTACCAGTGGCTAGAAAGGGCTGGACTAAAAGACAGCACTTGAGGCACTGATCACAGCAGCATAAGAACAGGCACTAAGCATTAGATCCATAGAAGCAGGAGTCTACCACATTAGATAGTATCCAAGGTGCAAACTATGCAGAGAGGCCTCAGAGATAGTCCAACACATAGTGGCAGGGTGTAAGATGCAGGCAAGAAGAGCATACACTGACTGGCACAACCTAGTAGAGGGCATTGTGCATAGGAAAATCTGCACAGAATATGGGTTAGACCCTCCTAAGCCCAGATGGGAGATCCCACATAAGATTGTGAAGAATAAAAAGACTAAGATCCTGTGAGTCTTTCAGATCCAGACAGGCAGGAAGGTACTAGACAATCAACCAGACTTTGTGGGAATAGACAAGGACCAGAAGACAGCAGTGGTGATAGATATACCATAGCAATGCCAAGTGACAGCAACATCAGGAAGATGGAAAATCTCTCTCATTATATATACCGTATATATACCACGCACACACACACACACACATACACAAATACACATATGCATACATATACATATACAAACATACTGTTGAAAAATATCTCTCTTTATACATATTCCATAGATGATAGATAGATAGATAGATAGATAGATAGATAGATAGATAGATAGATAGATGATAGATAGAAAGAGAGATAGAAAGAGAGATAGAAAGAGAGATAGAAAGAGAGATAGAAAGAGAGATAGATGATAGATGATAGATAGATAGATAGATAGATAGATAGATAGATAGATAGATAGATAGATAGATAGATAGATAGATAGATAGATAGATAGATAGATAGATAGATAGATAGATAGATAGATAATAGATGGAAGAGAGAGAGAGAGAGAGAGAGAGAGAGAGAGAGAGAGAGAGAGAGAGAGAGAGAGAGAGAGAGAGAGAGAGATATTTTCCAACAGTGCCAAGAAATTAGTGTTCATACATGATAGACCAATTATGACCTTTACTCATGTCTGAGCTTCCAAGGCCCAGTCGTTCATGCCTGAGCCACATCACAACCCTTTTTTTTTCATTAAGACTATGGAAGGAGAAGTTTTTAACTTAGCAAAGAACGCCAGCAAAACCCCTGTGTTTGCTTTGTGGAGTTGTTTGTTTATTTATTAGATTTCCATACCACAGTCATATGACCCTAGTCAGGGGTGGTATTCACTTACCTTCCCTACCGGTTTGCAAATGTGAGCACGCGCGCACACACACGCTTCACTCGCATGCACCTCATCCGCACATGCGCAAAGCTTCTGTACAAGCACAGAGCGTCAAAAACGTGACGTGCTTACGTCTGGGCGGGTGGGCGGGGCCACCCACAGTCAGCGCTACCGGTGCGCGCAATCCGGATAGGACCGGCTGAATGCGGGGGGGGGGGGGGGGGGGGGGGCCACCCACAGTCAGTGCTACCGGTTCGCCCGATCCGGATAGAACCAGTTGAATACCACCACTGAGTCCCTAGTATGTCTTACAGCAGATGGAATTGTTATATGTTACAATGTCAATCAGGCTGCAATATTTACTTTGACTGAATTAAAATACATGCCAAATCTGTCACCCCCACTGTTTACTGTCAGAACTACAATGGCATTTGCTGTTTCTTTTAATGCAGTCTTCATTGCTTTTTCAAGATAATACAAGATGCTTTATCTTGATGGGAAAAAAAATGTGAGTTTTAAAGTTAATGGGTTATTGCTCATTATCCTAAAAATAGAAGCATCTATTCCTTCTGCCCTGTCTTACTATGTAAAAAAATGATTTTGATTAAGAAAGAGATATATTTCATTTATAAACTGTGCAGCACTTCAGGTTCAAAGGCAAAAAAGAGACTGCTCGTGCAATAGCTATCTGCAACTCTTTAAAGCAGCCGAGTCTTTTCCTAGGATCATCTTTGCAACTGCAGCATGATCTCAGGAAAACATGAATACGGTTTAAGGTATTGCAGGTGGTTGCAGCATGCACACTCATAAGTTCTCCAAAGTACTTTGTAGCCTTGCACAACCCTAATAAACATTTCTGTTCCTAAATGATTCTGAGGCCCTTCTTAATGTAGCATTTCTATTATTCCTTTTTTTGCACTCATCATCTTAAAATGTACTCAGACTCTGCAAGTTTCATTATTTCTTCTATCAAGCAACGGAAGAAAATATAAAGGAAAGCATGCATACATAATTAACGCAGAAAAGAAATAATACGTTCATCTATTTCCAACTGATTAGACCAGTCCGTATTTTCTGCATTGTATCTTGTGAAAGGACTAAGCTTTTATCATTTTGGGTGACAGTTCTAATTCTATTACATTCATTCTAGTCATTAAAAATAAAATGGGAACTTGGCTAAAGAGAATTGTGCTTCATTGTGCATTTGGCTTGGTCTCATCTGGTAATGATGTTTCAGCAGGTCGTCAATGTACTGGCTTCTTAATTTGGGGATCATGACAGCAAAAGCTATTAGGAAGCAGATCTATGACAAAAATAATAACAGGCTTTGACAGTTAAGTATTGGGCTAGAGGAAGTCAGATCACTTATTAAATACTATATAACTCTTGCCGGGACTATGTGCAAAAAAATACAGCTGGGAAGGATAGTCACCACCCCAAAAAATCTAAGGCTTTGAATGCAGCATGGAACAGCCTGTCTTCTTTAACAACTAACTTCATCTGTATTGTTGTATGTCATCAGGGGTGGGTTCTAACTTACCTCGCCGCTGGTTCGCTTCCTCCCGCGCCGCGTGGCTGTGCATGCATTGTGCGCTGCGTGGTTGCACCGTGCGGGTGCGCACACGCTTTGCACGCGCGCCCGTGCATGTGCAGTGCCAAAAACTTAGCTTCTGCACATGCGCAGAAGCAAAACAACAAAAAATAGCAAAAAAAGCCAAAAACAAGATGGCGGCGCATGTGCAGTGCTGAAAACTCAGCTTCTGCGCATGCACAGAAGCAAAAACCAGCAAAAAATTGCAAAAAAAAAAAATCCAACACCCCCCCCCAAAAAAAAATCCCAAAAAAAAGATGACAGCATCCACCGACCGGCACCGACAGAACCAGCTCTGTGATGTCATCACCGGTTTACTACTGGTTCTATAGAACCGGTGCGAACCGGAAGGAACCCACCTCTGTATGTCATGGTCAACAACTCTTCTCAAATGACCAAGTCAGTCTTGACTCTTAGCAATTCTAGGAGACAAGTCTCTGCAATTTTCTTGGAAACATTTTGCCACAATTTTCTTCCTAGGATTTAGAGAGAATGACTGGCCCAAAGTCCTCCAATTGACTTTCATGCCTAAGGCAGGCCCCAGGCATTCACAATCTCCCAGTTTCTAGTCCAGGGCTTTTAACCACAATGCCAACCTGGCTCTCGATTCTTAACATACTACAATATTGCTTATTCATATATTCTCAAAGGGGATGGGATAGAGCAAAGGCAGGGGTGAAATCCTCCCGGTTCGGCCAGGTTCGGGCGAGTAGGTAACGATTGCAGCAGCTGGTTCGGAGAACCGGGATGGCAGCGTGAAGCTCCACCCACCTGCCCCGACATCATCACTTCCTGTTTTTTTTTAAAGCTTTT